>CAUYQU010020245.1:0-101776 GCA_963574635.1 Cheracebus regulus | reverse complement strand
CTTAAATAACAGTATTAAATTCACATATATCAATATTAAGCCTAAACTTAAAGGGATTAAATGCCCCAATCAAAACATACACTTAAACTGAATAAAAAGTTAAAACCCATTGGTACGCTGTATTCAGACCTTTCTTATAGGCAAGGATACACAAAGACTTAACATAAAGGGATGGAGGTAGATTTACCAACCTAATGGAAAGAAAAAAAAAAAACAGATTTGAACTCAGACCTGGAACAAGCAAATTTAATAAATATTTACAGAACCTACCAGCCCATATTCACAAAACATACATTTTTTTCAATATTATATCATACCTATTCTAAAAGTGATCACATAATGGGAAATAAATCACTTTTTAGTAATTGCATAAGCATTTCACAGATTTAAATGAAATCCTGAGCAATAGAGCAAGATTCTCATTCTCTCTCCCTCTTTCTCTTTTTCTTTTTTCTCTTTTATTCCACTTCTTTCTTTCTCTTAAAAAAAAAAAAAAAAACTTCCCCTCTCTTTCTCTTTCTTTCTCTCTTTTATTCTTCAAAAAAAAAAAAAGAAAGAAAGAAACAGCTATTCATCATGATAGAAGACTTCAAAGTATAGTTAATGATCATGAAAAGGCAAATTCTTATGAACTACCTCCATGCAATTGCCTATAATCTATCATTGTAATACACTTTTTCATATGTGAAATTTTCTTTTTTTTTTTTTTAGGGTTTTTTCTTTTTATTTTTGTCCCCACTATTTAAAATTGCCAGGATTCATTTTTACAATTTGCCATGTTATGTATTTCATCTTCACATCATTTCCAACCTTGGAGGTATAAACTGTGTAAAGACTTTTAGAGTTCTAATTTGTTTTATGCTTTTTTTGTTGTTGCAAATTTGACTCTATGAGTGTCACCACAACGTTGACTTATAAGTACTGTGCGTGTATGTAAAAATGTTGAAACTTCCTTAGTCAATGACGAGATGTCCTTTTCGTATATTTGCATTTATGAAAGATAAAATTTCTTGACATCTTGGCTTTTTGAGTGACTGCATGTACAGTGGTGATCCATCACAATTTTTGATCAATCTCATCAAAAAACTTAGGTTGTCCATCAAGGTATTTCAGATGACAGTTACAAAACTGCACACAATTACCAACCATAGTGATATGCTTTCATACATTTTGCTTTTTGACCTACTTCCTTATGAATACAGTTCATCTGCTCATAACTGTTACACTCATGGGACTATCATCAGTATACTTGAATATGTACAGTTACAAAAATACATGTTATTATTGCCTGTCTTCTTGTGTAAAGTGGCCTATGAAGTTTCTGTTGTGATTTTATGTTTCTCAAATATATCCCCCTTTTATTTATTTATTTTTTTGAGATGGAGTCTCACTCTGTCACCCAGGCTGGAGTGGAGTGGCACAATCTTAGCTCACTGCATCCTCAGGCTCCCAGTTTCAAGAGATTCTCCTGCCTCAGCCACCCAAGTAGCTGGAATTACAGGTGTACACCACTATGCCCAGCTAATTTTTGTATTTTTAATAGAGATGGGGTTTCACCATGTTGGCCAGGCTGGTCTGGAACTCCTGAACTCAAGTGGTTGCCCACCTTGACTTCCCAAAGTGCTGGGATTACAAGTGTGAGCCACTGCACCCGGCCTGAATCCCCTTTTTAATATGTTTTAAAAAATAGTATTTTAAATAATTTTTGAATGATTTTTTTCAGATTATACTTTTAGGATTTTGATTTTTCAGAACTGTGATTTAGGGGATTTTCGACTTTAGGGATTTTGATGCTTTGGAATTTCAATATGCAGGATTATGGCGTTTGGGATTGTATCTTTCAGGATTACAGCCCAAATACACATAGTATATACATAATAAAGACATAAAACCCACAAGACTTTAAAAATAAATAGTCAAATTGGTTGTTTTGTAGAATATACAGGATTTGGGGTTGGAAACTGGAACAGGATATGGTAGTCATTGCTTTTCATCACCAGCTTTACTATTTGAATTTTTTTTAATCCATGTGCATGTTAATTTGATTTAAATTTTCAAAGTTTTAAATTTAAAAGCATTTGGGGCAGGGCATGGTGGCTCATGCCTGTAATCCCAGCCCTCTGGGAAGACAGGGCAGATGGATTGCTTGAGTCCAGAGTTCAAGATCAGCCTGGGCAACATGGCAAAACCCCATCTCTACAAAAAATATTAATGCAAAACAGCTGGGCATGATAGCACATGCCTCTAGTCTCAGCTATTAGGGAGGATAGGGTTGGGGAGGATCAATTAAGCCTGTGAGGTCGAGACTGCAAGTGGACCGTGATCACACCACTGCACTCCAGCCTGGGCGACAGAGTAAGACTCTGTCTCAAATAAATAAAGAAACAAATGAAAGCATTTTTAACTGTGAATGGTAAGGACACACACATACATTTATTAAATAAATCTTAAAACAGTGGAGCTACAGGATGTCATTTAAGTTTGAGGCATAATTTTAGGTTAAATTCATATTGTTTGACAAACTGGGTGGATAATAAAAGTGTTCCCCATTGCTTGATGCAGTGATAGATGGAAATAAACAAGGTTGAGATAAATTATATATAAAAGATTCAATATGAACTTAATAGAAATGTAGATTTTCTTGGTTACGGATCCAGTGTTTTGTAGTAGAGACCATAAACACCTTGCAAAAACATCACGATCTTTTTGTAATGTGTCCTTTTGTGTCAGTACTTGGAAAGAAACATCAAATGTAATAATTGTTTAGAACTGTATTTAATATATGAATGTCTGTGACAGGCACAGCGAGTTGCATACCCCAAATCCATTCTCCCATTCTTCCTTTCTAACAGAAGTCTGATTTTATGTGGGGTAACAATGTGGCAGTCGATGTTTCCCAGACTTCCTTATAATAAGGATAGCCAATGAAATGTAAGCCAGGTCACTGGGTGGGGGCTTTCAAGACAGCTCTTCAACAGAGGCTGATTTGCCCAGGGATGTTGCACTGGCACCCTTTCTTCTCCTAATCCTGCTGTGAATATTATGATTGGAGCTAAGCAGCAATCTTGAAACCTTGAGGGAGCGGCCAAGGACATCAGCGACTTTGGCTCTGACTTCCCTGAGGAACTTTAACATGCCAGGGGACGGAGGAAGAAGTGGGGAATGGGGGAATGAGGTGGGGAATGGGAAACAACTGGTAAAAGGAAGGAAGGGTGATGCAAATGTTCTGGAATTAATGGTAATGCTGCCAAACACTGTGAATATACTAAAAACTATTGTATATTTAGTGTTATGTAAATTATATCTCAATTTTGTTAATGCCACACACACAGAAAAAAAAGGAAAGCAGAAAGCAGGACTGTGATGTAGTCCTTCCTCCCTCTATTTGTAGAACAAGGGCAGTCATTCTCCAATTCTGCTTACCATACAACCTCCCTGACTTTTTCCTATCACTCCATACCAAAGTAACTGCAGTGAAGCTCCTCTCCAAGTGCTGCAAGTAGAACTAAATGACTGTACTCTCTCCAGATTTTACAACTTATTTCTGCAGGAGAAAGCATCTTTCTCTCTAGCGGAAGTTCCTTCTGTGAGAAGGAGTATCATTAGTGTGACATTCCTGGCTACTTTCTACCCTGCCCCCGTCACAAGGACATGATGCAGTGACTCATCTATTGGGTAAATTTAGAAGGAGAAACATATATAGACCTGGCACGTTCTCTTCTTCCTCCGGCTGGGAGCAAGTTACCCACACAGATCATTCTTCTGGCTCTGCCCTAGAGCGGCCTCCCTGGGCCTAGAGTTGGGAGTGGCCAGTATTTAATTCTGCAGTATAGGTCATTATAAAGTCCACTTACCTGCAGACAGACACCACATTCCTAAAACTCTGCTTTATTCTTTGTCTTCCTTGTCAGTAACTCATACAATGAAGAGGGGTGTTATTTGTTGGGCCCCTCAAACTACAACCCTTATTTTAAAGCCTTGGGAGGAATGTGTGTCAAGGAGTCTCAAGATTTCCAGCCCATTAACTCTGCAAGGCAGCGAACCATGCAAGAATCAACTGCTCAAAGTTTCATAAGCCACCTGGAATTTTCCCAGAGTCTTTCTAAAAGTCCTGATTCCTAGTATGAAGCATACTGCACAACAGATAGACATGTATACAGAAAGAAAAGGTGGATGTGGAGACATTTTTCTGTACTTTATCGGTGGTGGCTGGAACACAGCCCTCTTGGGACAGGACTTCTGTAGATTTATCTATGGGCTTTCGTGGCCTCCTCACACTTTTTCCACCTCACTTGCTGAAGAGAAGGGAAGCTGGTATGACACATGCAAGTTTTTTACAGACACACTGCTCTGGAAACTGGGGCAGACATCAGCCCCTTTGGTGATGAAAGACTCCAGTACAATATGCTGTTCAGTCAAGGTCCAGTCCTCTACAACTGCACCTCACTTTGTGGAAAGAGGTGTTAGTGAGAAACCCTGAGGGGAATGTTTGCAAAGTAAATCATACTTTGAATCAACAAAGAAACACTGATATTTAAAGAAACCTATGATGAGAAATGTCAGCATCTTTTCATGTAAAACCATATTTTTTATATTGTAACCTATCAATTCATTCTGCAATCTGACAGCATGTGTCAATTTTGAATGCAATTTGCAATCTACATGCTATCTCAGACTGTAAATATCTTCAATTGTTACAAAGCTTTCCTTATATGGAATCAAATTCTGCCTTACTTAATCTTTCGCCATCAGTCCAGGGTCTGTTCCCTGGAGCCATATATCATGGCATCTTTCAAACAGTTGAAACAGCCATCACACTAGTATTTCTTCTCCAAGCCAGCTATCCCCAAGCACTTCAATTTAGTTCAGTTCACTTTTGAAGTCTCCACTGGAGGCGTAGGGAATATGACATCCCCACTAGAGCCCTTTAGGGGATATAAAAACAAGCCACCAGCCTGACCTTCAAAATACTGTCGTTATTGTCTAGTAAGAGACACATACATGCGTACACAGACAGCTGTAGCTGAAAGCGGAATGACTAAGAGGAAAAACAAGAAGTACGACAACTATAAATAAAATGCTATAGGAACAAAGACAAGTGAGGGAATTAGAATTAACCATATTTCTGTTTCTTGATTTTAATGGAAGTACTTATGTTTTCAACCTCTAAAACACAGCTTTTCCATTTGTCTACAGAAGGAAAAATGTGTATACCTAAATCATGCATTATCTGACAAAGTCATTTAATAATTCATCCCTGTTTTCACTTTAGGCAATATTCAAGAAATATGGTATTCATCTCAGTGACAGCAGCAGGTGACAGACAAATTCCTAGGCAAACAGGGATGGATCCCCAGTGAAATCTGACCTTCAAGTGAAACCTGAAACTGAGTTGCCAGTTCCAGGTGGAGTCCACAACCAGAGTGAGAACTTCCTTGATGCCTTTTAGCCAACTGAATGGTGCTTTTTCCAGGCCCACCCAGGGATATACCCCATTATGAGTCCACAGAAATCCCACATTCAGCCTCACAGATGGCTACCCACTTTCAGGCCCCCTCTCACACAGAGGGCAACCCACTTCGGATCCCCTGTCTTTATTGAGAGCTTTTCTGTCACTCAATAAAATTCTTCTCTGCCTTATTCACTCTCAAGTGTCCACATACCTCATTCCTCTTGGTCATGGGACAAGAATGTGGAACCCACCAAATGACAGGTACAAAAAGAGCTGTAACATGTGCTCCTGCTCACTGAGCTACAGTGGTGGAAAAAACCACTAGGTGCCAGCATGCCCCCATTTGCTGAGCTGCAGGTAGCAGGACCCAATGAGTTGTGACATGCTCCCATTCACCAAAGCTGCAGGCAGCAGAAATGAACGAGAACCGTAATGCTTTCTGGAGACCCAGACCTTAAGATTCCCCAAGAAAAAGCTGTAACACCCTTTGGGGTGCTGTGGTTGCTGGCATCTCCAAGTTATTAGGCTCTGCCATGTCCCCCTCATCCAGACACCAGCACCCAAGGTAGAAGCTGGTCATGGCACTCCCGGACCAGCTGTGGGCTGACTGCAGAGCCAAAGCAAGTGCAGGATCCAGACCAGTAGCAAGAGCAGAGCACAGCCTACTAGGCTTAGTGGGCAGAGCAAGCCCAGCAGGCCCAAATGAAGCCTGGGTGGAGGTGCCACTGGCTGAGGAGGTTTCCCACTGGCAAAGTGGCACTGAAAGAATTCTGTGTCATCAGTACTCAAATAAGCTACTCTTATTCTAAAATTGAGTTAATGCTGTCAAAAAAAAAAAAAAAAAAACCCACAAATTTCTAAGCACATGTAAACCAACAGATTGTCACAATGCATTTCTGGGAGTGTCATTAGCATTCCTCAGAGAGCTGGTAAAGCATCAAAGCATCTATACACAGCATAATCAATTTCCCTTTCAAATTTTCAGATTGTATTATTCTAGATGTAAACATAATGAAACATCTATACAAACACTGTAAGCCAGGTCATAGTTACAAACACTCTAAAAGCACAGAGGCTCAGTCCCCAGCTCTCTTAACCCTCTCTCAAAGCCCTCAGTGCAAGAGCATTTGGTGGGGAAAAAAGTGGAGCTTCTTGAGAATGTGAAGATTTTTTAAAGTAGAGGATGAAAAGAGAAAAAAAGAGTAACTTTAGAGTGGGGAAACCAAACACTGTCACAGGCAGGTGATCAAGGTTAACATCAACAGTGATAAGTCAGATTGACAGTATACACCCTTGATAGGTATGACAAGAGCAGCACTTTACCTCTGTGGGCATCCTCCTAATATCCCATAACAGTCTTATCAATATCACACAAATCCCAATTGAGGAGCATTCTACAAAGCATTTGACCTCAAAGTATTCCTTAAAACTGCCAATGTCATCAACAACAAGGTAAGTCTAACAGAATGTCACAGCCTCAAGGAGCCTAAGAAGGCAAGGAGGCTAAATATATCCTGGATGGGATCCTGGAACAGAAAAAAAAGACATTAAGTAAAAACTAAGGAAACCTGGCCAGGCACGGTGGCTCACGCCTATAATCCCAGCCCTTTGGGAGGCCGAGGCAGGTGGATCACAAGATCAAGAGATGAAGACCATCCTGGCCAACATGGTGAAACCCCGTCTCTACTAAAAATACAAAAATTAGCTGGGCGTGGTGCCATGTGCCTGTACTCCCAGCTATTCAGGAGGCTGAGGCAGGAGAATCGCTTAAACGTGGGAGGTGGAGGTTGCAGTGAGCTGAGATCATGCCATTGCATTCCAGCCTGGACAACAAGAGTGAAACTCTGTCTCAAAAAAAAAAAAAAACCAACTAAGGAAACCTGGAATAAAGTATGGACTTTTGTTCATAATTATGTATCCATATTGGCTCAAACCAGTTGTATGGTCCCTATACTAATAACACATCATTTTTGGTTGGAAAACCTTTTCTGCAATAAACTCAAGTAAGCCAATTTAATTCATTAATCAATTTTCCATACAGGAAAGTTAAAACATTTTTCATTTTTTTCATGTTCACTTTAATGTCATAGAAACCATTTTCATTGGGAATAGTTTCCAGTAAAATATTTTAATGATGACTTTATCAATCCATATTTTGTCCATATTAAATGTTCCCAACTATACGTTCTTCCATTGCAAATTTACTTTCATAGCCATTATTTCTAACAAGCCAGTTTTCACTAAGATTTTATCATTCCATACTTTACTTATTTATTTTATTTCTTCTTTAGAGACAGGATCACTCTGCTACCCAGGCTGGTGGCTCATGCCTATAAGATCAGAACTTTGGGAGGCCGAGGTGGGAGGCTTGCTTGAGGCCAGGAGTTCAAAACCAGCCTAGTCAACATGGTGAGACTCCATCTCTACAAAAGAAAATTTAAAAGTTAGTTGGGCATGGTGGCTTATGCCTGTAGGCAGGAAGATCGTGTAAGCCCAGTAGCTCAAGGCTGCAGTGAGCTATGATCCTGCCTGGGTGACAGAGTGAGACCCTGTCTCAAAAAAAAAAAGACTATCAAGGTTTAAAATCCCAGCCACACCTCTTAACTCACTGTATAACTGGGAAAGAAGTTACTTCCCCATTCCTCAATGCCTCCATCTGTTAAATGAGGAAAACTATTGCAGTTATAGGGATGAGGATTAAATGAGACAATGTATGTAAAATATTGAGTACAGAGATTGGCACATTCTAAATTGTCAGGGCATGTCAGTGTAGATGTCTGTAAATATGTGATGGTGAGTTTGTACAACATACTATGCCTTGATAAATCAATAGAGGGCATGTACTCTCTTCTATTTAACATATCGCAAACTACAGGAAGTATTGCCCTAAAGTTGACTTTTTAAGCCCCACTATTTATGTACAGTACATTTCTCTTTTCTATATTTTTACTGCTAGCCCGAATTGATTGTATACTGTGTTACCACTATGTGTACAAAAGTGGAATTGTATAGTTAATATAAATATATAATGTAATAGCAGAAAACATCATATAATGGGAAAGCACAAATTTTAAAGTCAGATGTAGAATGAAATCCCATTTGTCAGCTAAGGGCTTGTCCAAGTTACTGAATCCCTGTGCACCTGTTTTCTCCTTGTTAAAACAGGAATAAGACATGCATCTCACAAAATTGTGATGAGCATTAAGTAAACAACAGTAAAATGCTCAGCACAAAGAACACCCACAATAAATGTCACGCATTCATTCACACACACACACACACACACACACACACTCCATACTGCCATCTCTCTACGGTGGACCATTCTGTCAGGTGATCTGTGCCACCACTTTCGTATTTTATGTTATGTGTTTTGGTGACTTATTGTGGCAGTTTTTAAAGCAGGGTACCTTACCCCTGGATGCACTCAAAGACTGGCTAAAGAGTACAGACCTATGCATAATGTTAAGGGAATCAGTTTACAGATCTTCAACTTCCATATAGATTCTTTTCTAAAATTGACCTGAGACTCCTTTCCTACCTCCCTTTGCACAATCACCCTTTGAAAGAAAGGTCTCCTATTATCCCAAGTAACTCAAATGGAAAACCAAACATTGTTTATGTTCTCATCCATAAGGGGGAGCTAAGCTATGAGGATGCAAAGGCGTAAGAATGGTACAACGGACTCTGGGGACTCGGGGAAAGGGTAGGAGAGAGTGAGAAATAAAAGGCTACACATTGGGTACAGTGTACACTGCTTGGGTGGTGGGTGTACCAAAATCTCAGAAATCAGCACTAAAGAACTCATTCGTGTAATCAAACACCACCTGTTCTCCAAAGATCTATTGGAAATAAAATTTAAAAAAGAAAGATCTCTTTACAAAAGGCACACTTTTACCCATTCTTAATCTTACTCTGGTACACTGCACCAAAGTGTAAAAAACTCTAGAGTGCCAAATACAAGGATAATTCAACTCTTCCTCTGGCCAAGTTTCCATAAACACCCCCAGCCTTCTCATTAATAAATATCTGGCTGAGCGCAGTGGCTCACGCCTATAATCCCTGCACTTTGGGAGGCCAAGTGCAGGAGGATTGCTTGAAGCCAGGACTTTAAGACTTGCCTGGGCAACAGAGACCCTTTCTCTACAAAAAATAATTTAAAAATTAGCCATGCGCAGTGGCGCAGGCCTGTAGTCCCAGCTGCTTAGAAGGCTGAGGCAGAAGATCTCTTGAGCCCACAAGTTCCAGGCTGCAGTGAGCGATGATTGTGCCAATGCACTTGCTCCAGCCTGGGTAACAGAGCAAGACCCCATCTCTTATAAAATTTAAAAAATACATTTCTAACACAAATTTACCTTTAAAATTTAATAATGTTTATAAATACTTTTTGTATTTTTTCATCTAGTGTTCTAATAATAATCTTAATGGAACTCAATCCAGACAAAAAAATTTAATACATGGAGCCTTACTGTCAAAGAAAATTTTTAAAAAGCATTTCATTTATTCATACATATGAATATATACACACATATTGTAGAAAAGTATGATAGAGTAAGAAAAAAAAAGCCCTCAAGCAAAACAACGGGATAATTCACTGGGAGAAGAGGAATGAAGATCAAATTCAAAGAGGAAAAGAAAGGAGTAAAATTTTCCAATGTTAAGGGCTTTATTTCAAACGGAAATGGTGCATATTAAATCACTACCGTATTTATATTCCATTGAATAAATTTCAGAGTGATTTAATATTTTAATTTATAAATAGCAATAATTACAATAAGCCAGACGTTACAAACTTTGCAACTAATTAAACTGAGGAAGAGAACAAAAATTAAGTAACAACTCTATTCTTTTAAGAGCTACACAAGGGTCTAAAAAAAGTCTGACCTCTGAAAAGTTAACCTTAACCCGTCGAAGTGTCCTTTCTAAAACTCAAGTCAAGCCCAGGTAATTTCAAATGGCAAGCAAGGAAACCACCAGTGCAAAGACCCTCTTCTTTCCCTACCCAACTTCAACCTTCCCCTCTGTGCCGCACACTCCCGCACCCCCTCCGCCGCCCGCCTCTGTTCCGCAGCAGTCCCCTCACCCCCTCTCCCCCACCTCCTACTTCCCTCCCCCTTTCCCTACTTCCGCCTGTCCCAGTCCTCGGGCGCAAGCGCGTTTCGCCTCCTTCCCCGCCGCCTCTGCTGTGTCATGGCTGAGCGGAAGTCCCTGCCACCACGAGAAAAGGCATACTTTAGGTGGGAGGCGTTTCTCACAGCTTTCTCCCCTTCCTCCCATAAGCTTTTTGATCTCCCACCGTAGAGGGGTCCCCTACCCTGCACTCTCCCGAACACCTCGTAGTCCACGGATATGAGTGGCCGGGCGGTAGACATGGCGGCGGCGAGCCTTCTGCCGAGGAGCCGGAGCGGGGCCCGGGGCGCGGCGACTGCGGCGGCCGCGAGAGGGAGGGGGCACATGGGACCGCTTGGCGCACCCCGCGCCTGTCACCCGTCCCGGACGCGAGTGCGCCGGGTCACGCGTCGGAAGCGGCAAATGAGACTGCAGGGCTTGGGAGCGAGGGCCGCCGGGCCCCAGGCATCCTGGGCCTGCTTTCCCTGTCTCTCTTCCCGGACTGGGGAGGCTCCTCTCTCCACAGCGCTCCCTACCATTTAATTGATCAAGGTGCTAAGTTCTCAAAGTTTGTAAATAAAAGCCGGATGCTGTGCCCAAAAAAGAGTTGCTTCCCCCAGCTTTATTAAAGTGTCATCGACAAAAGTTGTGTGTATTTGTGGTGTACAAGGTGATGTTTTGCTAGATGTGTGCATTGTGAAATGATTAAATCAATGAAATTAACATATCCACCGCACCATTTTTTAATGAAGACAATAAGACCGCTCGTCAATTTTTAAGGATATAATACACTAACTACAGTCACCATGTTAGACAACACATCTCCAGAACTTACTATTCACACTGACTGAAACTTTGCACCCTTTGACCAGTATCTCCCCGTTTCCAACCCTTTTCATCCCCCCATCCCAGGTCCTCCGCGCCGCTCCATCCCAGCAACATTTGCTTTTGAAATCAACGGTCTGCCGGTTTAATGGTTGAGAGGTAATAAATTACTTATGAAATGTTTGGATGACTACCAAATCCAGAAATTTGAGCCAGCTTTTAACATGAGGTCTAAATCATCTTGAGCTCTTCTGTATGGTCAGGAAGGAGTTGGGCCTGAACTCATATTCTAAATGTATTGTGATATTTTCTGGGATAAGAAGCTTTTTAAAAGTATGAAGTCTTTTATGCTAGTGGAAACAAACAAAAAAAACACTGTAGTCGTCTTGTCTGCTGTTCAGTCATACAGTTGGGTTTTTGTGTGTTTTTTTTGTTGTTGTTTTGAGACAGAGTTTCACTCTTGATGCCCAGATTGGAGTGCAGAGGCGCCATCTCCACTCACTTCAACCTCCACCTTCCGGGTTCAAGAGTTTCTCCTGCCTCAGCCTCCCAAGTAGCTGGGATTACAGGCGTGTCCCACCATGCCCAGCTAATTTTTGTATTTTTAATAGAGACAGGGTTTCTGTGTTGTCCAGGCTGGTCTCAAACTTCTGACCTCAGGTGGTCCACCTGCCTTGGCTTCACAAAATGCCAGGATTACAGGTGTGAACCTCCGCTCCCCCCTTTTTTTTTTTTTTTAATGGTCTTGATTATTTGCGAACAATATCCCAATTGCCTAGAAGATTAAGGCTGATTTTTTTTTCCTGGTGAGCTATTAAAAAGTTTTATTATTGGTGGAGCACGGTGGCTCACGCCTGTAATTCCAGCACTTTGGGAGGCCGAGGCGGGCAGATCATGAGGACAAGAGATTGAGACCAGCCTGGCCAACATAGTGAAACCCCTTCTCTACTAAAATACAAAAATTAGCTGGGCGAGGTGGCAGGCACCTGTAGTCCCAGCTACTCGGGAGGCTGAGTCAGGAGAATTGCTTGAAGCCAGGAGGCAGAGGTTACAGTGAGCCGAGATTGCACCACTGCACTCCAGCCTGGCGCCTGGTGAAAGAGCAAGACTCTGTTTCAACAAAAAAAAAAATTATTATAAAACAATCCACCACTCCAAAGGATCTGGATACAGCTACTGATACTCTGCCACCTTCTAGAATTCCAAATCTGTTTACTTGTGAGAATTTGGATTTCTCCATTTATTTGTTGGCCTCAATACCTAAATATTTCATTGCATCTAGCCACACAGTTAAAATAATCCACTGCAATCTGATTCAATATACTGTGCCAGTTCTATTAGGGAACACCAAAAATCATCTAAAACTTGGTTAGAATGTGGTTAAATCATTTTTAGAGTAAAATGTATTCTGGAGATGCTAATGCAGTTGATTTATGTAATGAAGTTCTTGGTTTATTGCAGAGATTTCACAAGTTATCTCTTCCATCTCCCAGTTTACTCCATGCAGACTCTAGATTCAACATAAATTTTAAGTCATTCTTCTTAATATGTTCAAAATAGAACCTAAGGTCTTCAGCCTCCACTACCTGCTTCTGCAAATCCTGCATTTAAACTATAGTCAAGACACTCTTGGTTATTCTGCTGTCTCAATAGAGAGGTTTAAAACAAAGAACCTCTTCTCTTGGGTCTGCTCTATCTGGAATGACTCCCGCTTCTCCAAAATCTTCTATCCTGCTCAGTCACCTCTGTGAGTGGTTACCAGATTTTATCTTAGTTATTTAGTGTGTCTACCCCACTAGTACAGTCAGCTATCCATACTAGTGGGTTCTGTGTCCATAGATTCAACCAACCTCAAACATATAGTTATAGATAGATATATCTTTTTAAAGCATATTGGCCAGCATGGTGGCTCACACCTGTAATCTCAGCAGCTTGGGAAGCTGAGGCTGGTGAATAGCTTGAGCCCAGGAGTTATAGACCAGCCTAGAAAACACAGTGAAGCCCCACCTCTATAAAAAATACAAAAATTAGCCAGGTGTGCTGGCCTGTGCCTGTAGTCCCAGGTACCTGGGAGGCTGAGGTGGGAGGAGGATCCTTTGAGCCCAGGAGGCAGAGGTTGCAGTGAGCTGAAATGGGGCAACTGCACTCCAGCCTAGGCAATAGAGCAAAACTCTGCCTAAAAAAAAAAAGCATCTTTATTGAATAAGTGCCGACTTTTTTTCCTGTCATCATTCCCTGAACAATACGGTGTAATAACATTTACATTGCATTAGGTATTATAAGTAATCTAAGACATGACTCAAAGTATACAGGACAATATGTGTATGTATGTTTCTATCAGGAACTTGAAAACACCAGGATTTTGATATCTAAGGGGAGTCCTGGAACCAATGCCCTGCAGATAACAACGAACAGCTATACTGTATCTTCTATGTAGTCACTGACTGGGAAGGTTGACATTTTCCTTTTCTTAATCAATCTTTGACTTTTCTCCATATTTACCCAAGAGTACCCCTGCCAATTATTAGGTAGGTTTATTTGAATTTTAGAAGTGCTATAGCAACAATTGACATTTGCTTAGCTGAAAATTTTGCTGTGTCTGCCAATGGTCTAACATTAGCAAACGGAAATTTTTATGTACCATTTCAGCATGGATTGCCTGTAATATATGAGTCTAAGTCTTTAGAAGATTTAAGCAAATGTTTCTAATATATGTTTTAAGTAATAATAGTATGAATTCAACTTTTATTCTTCTTTTCCATGTTGTAGTCTTTCCAATGAATATTTTAATAAATCATATTAGGTGGATAAACCACACATTTACCTAATGAGCCCTTGTTCATGTTCAGGCTGCTTCTCATGTTTTACTACCATAAAAAATACTGTAAAGAAAATATTTATGATGTAGCTTCCTTCCCACATATTTTTAATTGAAGTTAGAATATCAAATCAAGGGTATAAGCATGTAATTGTTCTTAATGTATATTGCCAAACTGTTTTTCAAAGGGCTGTGCCAATTTAAATATATTACTACTAACTGATTAGTATGATTATTTGGCTTTTTATATAAACAAATGTATGCAGGTCCTTCACATACAATGCATGATTGAATTATATGAAAAGCTTTGGTTTTGTAACCTGAGCAACAGCTTTGGAATAACTAGGCTTTGTGTTACTATTGTTTGAAATTAAAACTGGTCAAAGAAATAATTCCCTTCTTCGAACCCTTTAAGACAATGTTTGTTATCTAGAATCATGTTTAAAGTAATACATAGAAAAGGAAAATTCTGCTTATATAAGATGACTGTAAAAGATGACCAGGCACTAACACCTGTGAAATAAGGATAGATAATACAGTCTCTGTGTCCAAATGGCATTTGAACTGAGGAGGTACTGCATGTGACTCTTGAATTCATCACCACATAGGGGCATTTGAAAGTGATTGCTAGGGTTATTTGTCAGAAATTTGATATTAAAATATGATAGATTTCAAGGACAAGCAAAATTACTTTATCCATCAACATATTTCTGTCCCTGAAATATTTTTGTAATCATTATGTTGAAAGTGCAGGACCCAACAGGATACAAATTGTTAACTTCCACAAGGGAAGAGGCCTAAACAAGCCATTCATTGATCCCTGTGGAAGGAATACTTTATAGGTAAAAATAAATGCTTAATTATTCCTAAACTGGATTCAAAATTATTAGACAGCAGACTGTTGGTCAACTGAGTAAGTATCCAGTTTCCCAGAAAAGGCTTTAATTTTATTACAAGTTATCAGAAAATTGCTTAAGCGTTTTATCAGCAAAGAATAATTCTTTCCGGAAGAAGGTTCTGTCCCAGGTTTGAACCAATTTTTCTTTGTCACAATCCAATTTACTATTAAAAAGTCAGAAGGATATGGAACATTAAAGCTTCTTCCCTCTCCCAGCTTGGTACTGAGTATGCTGAAGTGAGAAGAGGGCACAGTTGGTCTTTCTACGTGCCTGAGTTACCCCCTACCTAGCTGAAAATGGAAAGAAACAAGTACTTTTGAGATCCATTTGGGCTCCTTGGGATTGGTGAATATTCAAAGCTGATTAATTATTTTGTAGGATTCTTTTTGTGGGGACTCAGAGCTTCACCCCACTAAGAATTCCTGACTGCTGCTCCCTTGTTAGGCAATTCCACTTCTCTCTGCAGCCTCATCCCAGCTTGTATTAAATGCCCCATCCCAGCTTCAGTATTAAATGCTACACCTCCAACCTCTTTCTGTTGAAAGAGACTAGCCCCCAGCAAGAAGCCCATCTGGGTGGGATCCATTTTAAACTGACTACAGGACCACATCCCTCTCTTCCATCATATCTAGTTGTGGAGACTCATATCTCTGCCCTACCAGTAATAGAAGTCACAGATTGCTCTGAACTCAGCCACCTCTCTGCTCTGCTTGGCAGTCATTTTTCAGACACCTCCAGCCATACCCTTTCCTCTTTCTTTTCCTCAGGAATGGATCAACCTGTTTCTTCTAGCTCCAAGGGGTAAACACCGAGTTCTCAGAAAGGTTTTCTTAAAGACTGTCTTACTGGGCTTGGGGTGAGAGGGAGACACCCAGCTTCTGTCTCTCATGGTGAGAGGAAAAAGCCACAGTTCCCCAAGGCCTTTCCCCAAAGAAATGCTCTGGAGCCTGAGGTGGGCGTTGGACTAAAAATCTTTAAACCCTTTAAATAAACCTTGTTTGGATCCTGATTTGAGGACGTAAACTTGAATAAGACATTTTTTAGACCATTGGGGAACTTTGAACATAGGCTGACTATTAAACATTACAGAATCATCATTAACTTTGTCACTGTGATAACGGCATTGTGGGTATATTTTTAAAGGCCTTATCTGTTAGAGGCATGTACTGAAATATATAAGGGTGCTATGATATAATATTCGGGGCTTGATTTAAAATCCTCAGAGGTTGGGGGCAGACAGGACACTTTAGATAGAATAAACCTGGAAATGACGATAGTTTTGAAGCTGGGTCTTGGGTAGATGGGGATTCATTATACTAGTCTCTAATTTTGTGTATGTTTAAAATGCTTACGTGAAGTTTAAAAATAAAATTAAAAATTGAAGAGAATTTCTTTTTATTCTACAAAATGCCTGACTAGTAATCCTCAAAAATGTCAAGGTCATCAGAAACAGAGAGAGCCTGAGGAGCATCTACGAGGCACCTAAGGAGACCTAATGACTAGATGCAATGTTGGTATCCTTGATGGGATTGCAGGACAGAAAAAGAACTTTAGGTAAAAATTGAGGACATCTGAATAAAGTATAAGCTTTAGTCAATAGTGAGGTATTGATATTGGTTCATTAATTGCAACATATATACCATTTATCACTAATGATGGTACAAAATACTATTTATTAATATGAAGATATTAATACTATGGTAACTGGATTTGGGGCATATGGAAACTCTGTACTATATTCACAATAATTTGTTGACATCAGAAGTCATAAAATTAAAATTTTACTTTCTAAAAGTTTATTTTAGTATCCTGTTACATGTTTTAATAATAACATTTCAAAATAATTTCTCAATGGTGTGCATGAGTAGATTAACTATTTCAATATATGGGCATATAATTTTTTTTTACTTTTAAATTTGTGTTTTATTTCAATAGGTTTTGGGGGAACAGGTGGTGTTTGGTTATATGAATAAGTTATTTAGCAGTGATTTCTGAGATTTTGGTGCACCCATCCCTCAAGCATACTGTCCCAGTATGTAGTTTTTTATCCCTCACCCCCTCACACTCTTTGCCCAGAGTCTCCAAAGTCCATTGTATCATTTTTATGCCTTTGCATCCTCATAGCTTAGCTTCCACTTACGGGTGAGAACATACAATGTTTGGCTTTCCATTCCTGAGTTATTTCACTTAGAATTATAGTTTCCAGTTCCATCCAGTTTGCTGCGAATGCCATTGTTTCATTTCTTTTTATGGCTGAGTAGTATTCCATGGTGTGTGTGTGTGTATATATATAAATAATATCATAGCAATATGTGCTATATGTATATGTGTGTGTGTGTGTATAAATACATGTGTGTGTATATACCATATATACATGTGTGTGTGTGTGTGTGTATGTATATCTACTCATGTATGTATATCTAATGTGTATATCTACACATTTTTTTTATCCACTCGTTGATTGATGGGCATTTGGGCTGGTTCCATATTCTTGCAATTGTGAATTGTGGGCATATAACTTAAATTGCTAGGCAACTCTGAAGTCATGCTCAGGCAACAATAGGACCTAACAGTCTACTTTCAAAGCACTAAAGCAGATCTTAACTGGCATAAAGAAGAACAAGTAGATAATCAAACACACTAAAACCTTTATTAGTGAAGAGAATGTGTTATAGAAACAGTTCATTTCCAGAGGAGGAAATAATATAAAATGCCTAAGAACATATCTAGAAGTAAGGAAAAGTATAAGAAAATACCATTATAATTAGCATTGAGTCCTTTAGAAAACAGGAAATATGCATCTGAAGGTATTAAATGAGAAAAAGGTAAAGTTAAGATTAGATAAGGAGGGACTCATCATAGATACCACTGCTTGGACACACCAAGGAGGCAACAAATGGCAAAGTCAGATTTTGAATAGAGTGTGCCCAGACTCTGAGCTAGAGCACCAAGATAGGGAAAGAGAGAAAGTGCCAGGCAGCAACTCATACAAAACGCAGGCAACACAGACCCCTCCCTTCCTAATACCCACCCAGGCATGGACTTCAGCAGTTATCAGGTTTGCTTTTCCTACAGGAGCGAGGAGCCTACCCAGGGAAGAGATTCATCCTGATTACTTCTTAGTACACACACACTTAGTCCCTAAAAGGCTTGAATCAGATTTGCCCTCAGGTCTGAGCTAGTGTGACAACAAGGGTCTTCGTGTCTTTAAAATAACTCATATACTTCATGATGTCCTTGGTGCAACAGTGGATGGGTACACACATCCATTGCAATCTCTTTCTAGCTGGATTTCCTGTTTCTATAAGGCTGGAAAGCTTAAAGCTATAACCCCTATTCTTGTAATTAAGATTCCTCATGTGATAGAGTTTCCACCAGCAGAATTATCATTGTAGATGTGGAGGGAGGATGTAAGTGAGGCAGAGACCATCTGCTGCTGGTTCTGTGATAAGCATAGTTGTGGAGGAGTTTAGTTTTTCTGTGGCATTGTCAACCGACGGTTCACTGGCTTCTGGGCACCAAGAGGCAGGGCACAGGATATTTGTTGTACTGATTAATATCATAGCAAGTGTGGTGGGTCCGGGAGTGGCAGCTTTTTGGATATAGCAGTTTCCAGACCATGGCAGCTTCTGATGATGGCAGGGGATGCATTGTCTGGAGTCCAGCAGCTATAGCAACAACTTCCCAATTCAGCGAATGGTTTCCTATTGCACAATCAGTAGGTCCCTTGATGGCCCAGCTCTGCAGTAAAAGACCTTCCTAAAACTTCAGCTTCAAAGTGGATCTCAACATTTGAATTGTCAGAGGACCTTATTAATGCTATGTATACACACGCCCAAGGGTCTTGATTCAATATGTCAGCAGTGGATTCCCAAACTGACATTCTAAAAAAGCAACCCAGATGCTTGTGTTACAAAGCTCAGATTGAGAGTAAGTGACTAAGTGTCTTTCATTAGCCCTTCCAACAATTTCATAAGCCATTTAATGCCTGATGTTACACAATTTCTGTTCAAACTGTCTAGAATAGATTATTTTTCAGTAACTGAACTTTGACCAATGCAATGTCTGGGACAAAATCTTCACAATAGAACAAAGGTTAGGCAGAACAAAAGTTCAAATATGCCACCCCTTCTGTCAATAGAGGAGCATTAAAATGTTTGGTACTTACAAAGAGAAGAAATAATGATTGTAACAAAAAAACAAGCTAAGAATAGTAATGAAACCAAGCCTAGAATTATTGAAAAGTAAATTGCTGTTGAAAGATTATAGAATAAATAAAGGCTTAGGTAGCCTGTAATCTGCAAATTAGCCACATCCTGCTTATTTATTTTTACTTCTACTTGATTTGCAGCTTTATTATTTTATTTTGGAAAAAAAATAAAATAATAACATTAAAAATAATAGTTCCTTGATCTTGGGCTTCCGAGTACCATGAGAAATGTTGGAAGCCACCCAATCTATGGCATTTCATTATAGCAGCCCTCAGCGGACTAAGAAGGGGACCGCTTGAGAGCCTGCTCAGAACAAATCTCAGGATTGTTCTCTGAGGAGTGCAGAAGCTGTGGGGGGTAGTATTTAACCACTGGCCCCATCTTTCCTAGGGGTGGGGTCATCCCTCAGGGTATTAACCTGTAAGCACTTCTGGATTGCTATGTGTGTTTCAAGATGCTTATGGCCAGAGAAAAGCCCTCAGACTCAGGTGCTTTAAAAAAAAAAAAAAAAAAAAAAGAACAGTTCCAGCACTCTAGTTTAATAAATTACAAACCATAATTTCTGGTCTGTTGCTGCCACCTACCAACAATCCAAGGAGAGACAGTTCCCGTGGGTAGGGTTACTCTTTCACTCTTCAGGAATGTTAGTGCCACCTAAATCGTCTCTCATTTCAGTGACACACTTCTAAAACACTTTTAGGTACATGCTAAACCCCTAAATGACAAGCAGTTTAAATGCTGTTAGGACCCTTCACTCAACAGATGACTTAAATATGAAAGTATCTTGACCATGAATTACTATTAGATATGAATGTTATAAGAAAAGCAAAACTTACAAGAAAATTTGTCTGGTAAATGTTGGTTGAATTCCTATTATATGAGACATTATGTTCACGGTATACTCATCTACTACCTCCTTTAAAATTAGCTTTTCTTAAAGACTATGTTTCTCAGAGATCTCTTGTTAACTAAATAAGATGGTTTTAACCTGGACATAGAAAACTTTTTGCAGCATAAAACTATTTCACTTAGAATTATTTACTTTTCATCCTTATTTACAAAATCTTATATTTGTCTGGGAACACTGGTTCACACCTGTAATCTCAGTGCTTTGGGAGGCCAAGGCAGGAGGATCACTTGAGGTTAACCTGGACAACATAGCAAGACCCATTTCTATAAATAAAATAATAATAATTTCAAAATTAAATAAATGAAATCTTATCTTTAAAAGATTGATAATGGTGAATGCAATAAAGTGTCAATAATTCAGCACTTAAAACACATTTTGCTGATTGACTATACGTGATTTCGAGTCCATGAATAGTATATTAACTTATATTTGCAGTGGCATTTTATGATTATTATGACACTTTTGTATACCAACTCCCATTTGATATTTACAGGAACCCTACAAACAAAGTAGGGCAGGCATTTTAAAGAAAAGGAACAGTTTTAGACCATTTAAGGGATTGAACCCCAACTAGAATCTGGCCTTTTGTGGTAAAATTCAGTGTTCTTTCCACTCTGCCACCCTGCCTTCAACAGTCTTTCATTCACTCATTCAACAGATGTTAACTGAATACCTAGTGTGTGCCATGTGTAGGTGCTGGGGAGAAGGTGATGTTTAATTTAGTAACAGGGGCCAGGCGCGATGGCTCACGCCTGTAATCCCAGCACTTTGGGGACCTGAGGCAGGAAGACGACTTGAGCTCAGGAGTTCAAGACCAGCCTAGGCAACATGGCAAAACCCTTCTCTACAAAAAATACAAAAATTAGCCAGACATGGTGGTCTGGCTGAAGTCCCAGCTACTCAGGAGGCTGCACCTGTAGTCCCAGCTACTTGGGAGGCTGAGGTGGGAGAATCGCTTGAGCCAGGGAGGTAAGCTGTGATCATGCCACTGTACTCCAGCCTGGGCAATAGAACAAGAACCTGTCTCAAAAATAAATAAATATATAATTTTTAAAAATTTAGAGATGGGGGCAGGTTAGGGCTTAGAGACATTGTCTGGGAAGGTCCCTGGGGAAGTGATCACTAAAGAATAGATAAGAGGAAATCAAGAAGAAAGGTGAGAGAACTTAATCCAAACAGAGGGAATGGCATGTAGAAAGCTCGAGTTTCCCAAGTAGGAGAAACTGAAAGAAGCCCAGCGTGGCTGCTGCATTATAAAATATGGGACGGTGGCATTAAATATGGCTTTCAGTCCAGGAAAGGAGGAGGGTCATGCCAGGCAGGCTGCGTAAGCCACGGTGGAGTCTGGTTCCTCTTCTGAGTACCATGGGAAGCTGGGGAAGAGCGCTCTGGCTCTACGTCCCATACTGCAAATCAGAAGTTTTCCTGAGGGGAAATGTCTTGAATTGTTTTCAACAAAACAGTATTCAAAAAAATCTGAATATTTCCCCAAAAATGTCTTCCAGAGACCACTAGATAGTTTGCTAACAATTGTGTAGGCTTGGAAGGGAATACTTGAATCATTATACCCATGCCTCAGCTTGTAACAACGTTACACTGTGCGCAGTTAGCCTCGAGTACCTGAATAGACCCCACTTTTTGTGAAATCCCTATCAGCCCCTTCTAGCTGCGCATTATATTCACTTGGGGAGTGTTCTTCCAATCTCTAGAAATTTTAATGTAATTAACATGGTGTTGGGCCAGCCATTAGCAATTGTTAAAAAGCTTCTCAGGTAGTTCTAATGTTTAGCCAGGGTTGAGAATCACTGATCTAAGGGATTGTGATAAATGGCTTTTATGTAATACTTTCTCATTTTCAACATGATTTTTTATCAAGTGTAGCATACTCAGACTACAATAAGACTAAAACAGTAGCTTTCTTTGGTTTATCACTCAGGCTCCAGAGTCCTGTACCTAGCAGTTTGGTAAAATCTACTTCAAAAATGTCTACTTAACAAAAGCTGGAAAAGTTCTTTACAAAGGTGACAAAAGGACATGAGCTACATGACTAAGCTTGTCCTTTTATGGTATATCCATTTTACTACATACCAATTTTTAAATAAATATATAATATACTACAATACCAAAGGTACACAGTGGGAGGCTCTGATAATTTTCCCTTCTTCTTCATGAAGAAATTTATGAACACTTAGTCATTATAATCAAAGGAATACTTTCTTTTGTCATCCTATCTTGATTCTGTTCTCCAAGACTACTGATCTGTATCCATGCATCAAGGTACTCCTGTCCCACACCAGACTGCATCTGTATATATCTCGCATCCGAATCCTTATTCTAATCTGTACATGTGGAACTGCTCAAAGTTCATTTTAAGTACGAAGACTTTATCGCCAATGGAAGTAGTGCCCATAGTTACACTCAGGAAAACACTGGCTGCCTGCTTTCTTGTTCAACCTGGGGCCGGCTTTGGTCTGTTTAGCTTAGCCTTGTAGCACTCTCTATAACCTGCAGGCTCTGACTGGCATCTGTATTCTCTGTAGCTGCAGGCATTTCCTGTGCCTGCTGCATGCCCCGGCTGGCTAGGGCAACGGGGTGGGAAAGGAGTTTATTCTGCTCTATTTGGCAGCAGAGTAACATCAAGCTGCATATGAATCACTCATGGTACTCCCTGTGGGATACCATGAGTGATCCTCTGATATTTAATACTCAGAGCACTATTCTCTAATATTTCCTATTCACTCACTATCTTGAGCTCTATACTTTGAAATAAATAAATTTTATTTCGTAGTCATAAATATGTTAGAGGAATAGGAAGAAAAACAGTGGCCCATTTTACAGATGAGAAAACTGGGCCACAGAAGTTGAATCAGAGTAATAACTAAGCCGTAAAAGTATTTAGTGTTTAGAATTAGGATGAATGAAAGCATAATACCCATTCATGGATCTATGTGCAATTTAAAACAGTAATCTTGAGTAAAAAAGTAAATCACAAAGTTAAGAAACAAATGAAAAACTGGAAAAAAATATTCCCAGCATGTATAATCGAAAAGGATTAAGATCAAGGTTAAGATGTTAGGAACTCTTACAAGTCAAAAAAAAAGCACTATCCTAATAGCAAAATGGACAGAAAATTCATAAAAGCCCAAACAGAAATGGTCAACAAATATCCGAAATACTGTTTATGAATGAATGTGAAACAAAACAATGATGTGGTAGACATGGGTTGCTTTTATCTATGCATTATTCCTTCTCCCCACTTGGATAGAAAACTTCTTTCTTCCACACTCCAACCATGTGGTTGTGGGAGGGCTGATGATTCTTGTAACATACATTTTTTCTTTTCCTGGCTCAGTATCTACTCTCCTTTTTTGTCTTTTACAAGCCCTCTTCCTCCCCTATTATTCCTTGTGATTTTAGGGATGCTAATGCCTGCCCTTACCCTTGTGCAGGGGTGGCACATGACCCAATCCTAACTCATCAGATTATTTCATCCCTCTGCTACAATGAGTGGCAGGGATGGACACAATTCTGAAGCCAGGCCAACCAAAGTCTTCCTCAGAACCTTTGTTGGACCCATTAGAAATGAGGTATTCCCTTTGAGACCCATGAGACCGCTGAGCCATTTAAGCCTGGAGCTACCAGAAATCGTCTTGCCAACAGGCAGAGAGAGAAAGCTCGCCTCAGAATGCAGCCAACAAAGAGGAGAGTAGGGCAAAAGATAAAAAGCAAGTCCTGATTACATTGTTTGTGCCCCTGTTCCTGAAAGAAGAATTATCAACTAGACTTTTCAGTTGCATGAGTTATATTCTTTTTTTTTTTTTTTTTGCTTAAGCCAGTTAAAATTGGGTTTCTATCAACGGTGCTTAAATGAGTTCTGATTAATGTAGGACTAAATCAGAGACAACAAAGATGTCTCTTTCCTCTAGGCCTCCTTAGCTAAAATGATATAAGCCTAGGGCTGCCTGCAAGTGCAACCATGTCTCCCTCCTTAGAAAAAAGTGTCTGCAATAGAAGAGGAATGAGGGACAGCACTTTCTCTGACATCGTTTGAATTCTTGAATCTATAACCCTGAGGCCACCACCCAGATGCCTGAGGCAATAAATCTCATTATTTGCTTAAGCTGGTCTCTAACAAGTCCCTCCATTAACTCATTGTATAGAGTTCCAACACAATTATATCTTATTTACATTTGTCCTAATATAAATGAAATATCAATTTTCCTAACATTACAAATAATATTACCCAGTGTTATTGATGATATGCTAAAATAGACTTTCCTAACATTAAAAATAATAAAATCCAGTGTTATCGATGATATGTTAAAACAGATTCTCACACACTACTGGCATTTGGATACAAACATTTTGTAAAGCAATTTGACTGTAGACCTCAAAAGCCTTAAAATGTAAATACATTTGGGGGAGGGAGGGATGAATAGGTGAAGTGCAGGGGAATTTTTAGGGCAGAGGAACTATTCTGTATGATACTAAAATGGTGAATACATGACATTATGCATACCCCAAACCCATAGAGCTGTAATGCAAAGAGTGAACCCTAATGTAAACTGTGGACTTTAGTTAATAATGTCAATATTCACTAATCTATTGTAACAACAAATGTATCACACTAATCTCAAATAATAGGTGAAAATATGTAAAAATATATAATAGGTGTTAATAATAGGTGAAAATATGTTGGAGGGGGATGTATATGAGAGCTCTCTGTACTTTCTGCTTAATTTTTCTGTAAGTTAAAACTGCTCTAAGACATAAAGCAACTAGTTTAAAAAGGAAAGAGAAAGAGAAAAGAAGGAAAGAAGGAAGGAAAGATAGATTATATGTGCATTACCTGGCAGTTCTTAAGTTATAAATCTCTCCCAAAGTGAAGAAAATAGGCAAGAATGCAAAGATATAAATAAAACAATTGTCATTACAAAGTTGTTTATTACAGCAAAAAAGAAAAAAAATTAGAATTGGAAGTACTCCAATACCCATCAATTTAAATAAAATTAAATAAATGATGATTCATGTGCAGTCTTGGCGGATGATAATGTTGATCAAGGGTTCTTCCCTACAGTCCAGGCCTGAGCTTCAGGGGTTTGAATGCAGCTCTCTCACAGGGCTACTGATGGATTCTTTGGAAGCTCCATGGGGTCTTCTGACCACACAGCTCCCCGATGTGGTGAGCACTATGGGGGCAATTAGTGGTACTTCCCTCAGCCGCTAACTGCTGGCATTCCCTTCCCCTGGCAGGCCACCCTCTTTGGTGGATTATTTCCAAGAAGGTTTAGCTCAAGTACCTTGAATTCCTTAAAAACCTTCAAGAGTCTCCTAGGACCTACAAAGTCCAAATCTCTTGGCATGATAGTTAAGGCATTTTATTATGTGCTTGAGTTGACCGTTCCAGTCTCATTTCCCATTCATAGGAGACTATTTTTAGTTCTTTGAAAATACCAGGTACTTTCCTCTATCATTATTTGAAAAATAGAAAATGGTTCCCTGTGAATGGGCTGAGGCATGAATGGTCAATTCAAACTACAGTCTTAAATACTATTCCTGACATGAACCAAATAGGAAACTAGTTAAAATGTGAGATGATTTTGTGCAATTAGTGGAGTATTAAAAATGGAGGATCTAGGGAGGGTGTGGTGACTCATCCCTATAATCCCAGCACTTTGGGAGGCCAAGGCAGGGGGATCTCTTGAGCCCAGTAGTTCAAAACCAGTCTGGGCAACATAGGCAGACCCTATCTCTAACAAAAAATAATTTTTAAAAAATTAGGCAGGTGTGGTGGTGCACAGCTGTGGTCCCAGCTACTTGGAAGGCTGAGATTACAGGATAACTTGGGCCTCAGAGGTTGAGGCTGCAGTGAGCTGTGATCATGCCACTGTATTTCAGCCTACACAACAGAGCAACACCTTGTCTCAAAAAATAGATAAATAAATAAAAAAGGAAGGCTATATTTTAATGTAAAACTGGAAGCATTCTTTAACTGGCATAGGACTTCTAACATTGACCCTATAAAGTGGAAGGCAAAGGGTAGTTTTTGGTTATACAGTGAACTAAATCTGGAAAGTCATAACACATAAATGTTCATTTATTATTTTTTAGATTTTAAAATAAGTTCACAGACAAACCACACAAGGCTAAATTGTGATTACAGAAAAGAGTATGTTATACATCTGGAAGACTTACAATTAAAGGTGCAGCTGACAGAAGTAAAAGAGAAGAACAGGGAAATGCAAATGAAAACCACAGGGAGGTATCATTTCACAGCTGTTAGCATGGCTATGATGAAAAAGACAAGATAGAGTTGTCGAGAAAGTGGAGACTGCACATTGTTGGTGAGAGTATATATTCATACAACCATTATGGAAAACTGTACGTAGGTTTCTCAAACAATTAAAAATAGAACTGCCATATGATCCAGCAGTTCCACTTCTGGGTACGTATCCTAAGGATATAAAATCAGTATATTAAAGAGATATCTGCATTCCCATGTTCATTGCAACATTTTCACAGTAGTCAAGATATGAACCTAAAAAAATAAATAAATTAAAAAGATATGGACCCGGGTGTCCATCAGTGGATGAATGGATAAAAAACTTTTGCTTTACACACATAATGGAATACTGTTGAGTCTTAACAAAGAAGGAAATCCTGTGATTTGTGACAACATGGATGAATCTGAAAACATCATGTTATGTAAAATAAGCCAGACACAAAAAATATTGCATGATCTCACCTATATGTTGAATCTAAAAACACTGATCTCATAGAAGCAGCAAGTAGAATGGCGAGGACCAGGGGCTGCAGGTGGGAGTGGAGACTGGGGAGATGTTGGTCAAAGAACATGACATTTTTATTAGACAGAAGAAATTCATTCAAAAGATCTATGGTAAAACAGGGTGACTATAGTTAATATCGACGTGTTGTTTACTTGAAAAATTGCTAAGAGAGTAGATTCTAAGTGTTCTCACCACAGAAAAGTGAGTATTTGAGGTAATGCATATGTTAATTAGCTTGATTTCTCCATTCTACAACATATACATATATCAAAACATATTGTACACCATGAATAGATACAATTTTTATTTGCCAATTAAAAGAAACAGTAAAAAAAAAAAAGGAACAACAGGTGAAGGGAATCATCCCAGCACAAACATCCTCAACTCTTGGTTGATGGAACAGCAAATAGAGGTTCAAAGATATTGTCTGCAATCAGCCGGACACAGTGGCTCATACCTGTAATCCCAGCAGTTGGGGAGGCTGAGATGGGAGGATCTGTTGAACTCAGGAGTTTGAGACCAGCCTGTGCAACACAGCAAGACCTCATCTCTGCAAAAAATTTAAAAATTAATCTGGTGTATTGGGGCATGCCTGTAGTTCCAGCTACTCAGGAGGCTGAGGCAGAAGGATCACCTGAGCCTGGGAGGTTGAGGCTGCAGTGAGCTGTGGTCACATCACTGCACTCCAACCTGGCAGAGTAAGACCTTGTCTAAAAAATAAAAAAATAATTTAAAAAATTAAAAAAAAAAAAGTACATTGTCTGAAATCAGAGAGGACCAGCACAGTAGCAGAGGTTAGAGGTTAGTGACCAAATTATGTTGGGAGGAGGGAAGCAGGGCAAGCAAGCTAAATTTGCATCCATCTTGGTATCTAAATCACGTAACAACACATTTGGAGATATCAAGCTAATCACATAAAGAACTAAAAGCGGAAACTGTTGAAAGAAGTTGCCTCGGGAGAACAAGTTAAAGGACACTATGAGAAAGCAATCAGTCAAATCCAGAATATAGGACATTCCATGGAACAACTGCCCTCGTTTCTCTAACAAACCAATGGCAGGGAAAGAAAATGAGTTATTTTTTTAAAAAGGACATTTAGGAGGCAATGAAACAATCAAATTCAATGTGGGCCCTTCATTGGGCATTCTTTTTTAGAATTTTGAGACAATCAGAAAAATTTAATTATGAACTGGATATAAGATAGTGTTAAGAAATTGTGGCCAGGTGCATTGATTCACACCTATAATCCTAGCACTTTGGGAGGCTGAGGCGGGCAGGTCACCTAAGGTCAGGAGTTTGAGACCAGCCTGATTAACATGGTAAAACCCTGTCTCTATTAAAAATACAAAAACTTAGCCGGGTGTGGTGGCGCATGCCTGTAATCCCAGCTACTCAAGAGGCTGAGGCAAGAGAATCTTTTGAACCGGGAGGCGGAGGTTACAGTGAGCCGAAATCACACCATTGCACTCCAGCCTAGGTGACAGGGTAAGACTCCATCTCAAAAAATAATAAGAGTAATACTAAAAATAAAATATTTTGTCTGGCCGTGGTAGCTCATGCCTGTAATCCCGGCACTTTGGGAGGCTGAGGTAGGTAGATGACTTGAGGATGGGAGTTTGAGACCAGCCAGGTCAATATGGTGAAACCCCACCTCCACAAAAAAAATACAAAAGTTAGCTGGGCTTGGTGGCACATACCTGTAGTCCTACCTACGTGGGAGGCTGAGGTGGGAGGATTGCTTGACCCCAGGAGGCAGAGGCTGCAGTGAGCTGAGATGGTGCCATTGCCTTCCAGCCTGTGCGATAGAGCAAGATGATATCTTTAAAAAAAAAACAAAAAACTGGGCCAGGCACCGTGGCTTATGCCTGTAATCCTAGCACTTTGGGAGGCCAAGGCAGGTGGATCACCTGAGGTCAGGAGTTGGAGACCATCCTGGCCAACATAGTGAAACCCTGTTTCTACTAAAACTACATAAATTAGCCGGACGTGGTGGCACACACCTGTAATCCCAGCCATTCGGGAGGCTGAGGCAGGAGAATCGCTGGAACCTGGAGGCAGTGGTTGCAGTGAGCCAAGATGGTGCCACTGAACTGCAGACTGTGCAACAGAGTAGAACTGTCTTAAAAAAAATTTTTTCCCCCCACCACCTCTCCTTCTCTGCCTACCAAAGTCTTCCTTTCAAACCAACCATGTGTGATCCTGCCTTCATGAGGTCTTTTTCATCCCCAGCCAGAGTTAATCACTCTTGTGGTTTTTGGACATTGCCAGTACCTCTAACATGTACTTCATTCTCCTATGTAGGACAGCTCTTCATAGCTTTACTAAGCATTTTCACTTTTCATTATTTTATTTACACTTCACAATGGTATTGAGAGGTTTTCATTTAATATCATTGTTATTCCTACTTGATAGATGAGAAAATTAAGTCTCTGGAAAAGGAAGTGACCTATACCCAGACACAGAAGCAGCACCTGAAATCTAGGCCACAACCTCTGAATCAAACATTATTACTTCTCTCTGCCTCACTCACTACCTCTTTATCGTTAGTTGTTTCCAAGAGTCTTGTTTTAATGTTAAAATTAGATTTGAGTCAAAGTACTATTTGCATATCATATTAATTTTGGTAGTTCAGAAAATCTTAGAAGGAAAAGCAAGTCTCCCACCTAATCAATCCGCAGTCACATTTTACAGAGACAATATTCTTTTCATCATTTCTATTTTTAGTTCTTCTGGTGGTTGTCTGTGTAACTCTAGAGAATATGCTTACACCTTTACATATTGATTTTTATCACCCTTAGATATTATCTGCTGACTTCCTCCTGTGAAGGGGGAGGATTTAGTTCATTTGCATTGCCCTAATGTCTTAGGTTAGGTTCCCTAGGAAACTGACTCTCAAGCAGAGACTTACATGTAGGAGGCACATGACTCTGGAGCAGTGAAGGCAGCGGAATTGAGCTGCAGGAGGAGTTGACCTGCTGTGCAGTTGACAGCAGAACCCTCAGCCCAACCAGCAAGAGCTCAGAGCTCCCTACAGAGTTGTCTATGCTGAGCAATTGTACCCCACCATTAGTGGGTCATTGGATGCAGTCTGGGGAACATAAACTTAGAAAGCCAACTCTCTGGTTGAGGACAATTCTAGAAGAACTCAGAGTAAGTTGTAAAGTAGCTGGTACTTCTGGCAGCCGGAGAATGAACTTCATGGTTCTACAGTGGGAATCTGACCACAGCACCACAGCATGTGTCACGTACACCCTCTATGTCACTGGAATACACCTGCTTCTACAGGAAGTTCACCCTATTTGAGAATAGCTCCCCTGGATTTCTGGTTTATTCCTTCATTAGGAGAATCTTACAAGAATGTCAAGGGGCCAAGTTACAGTCTTACCCTCTGCAGCTGCTCCCAAAGCCACATGAGACGCTCCATTTCCCTCCTCTACTACCAAGTCTAGACTGCCCTCACCCTCAGATAGCACCTCTGCTGCTCTAGGTGGCTTAGCTGGTGGATGATACCATTCCTCATTCCTGATCATCTTAGCCCCTTGTCACCCAACCCTGTTCAAGGGCTGATTATAGGATAATATAGGTTGGCTACATTTTTCACTTACCATCAAATTCAGGCATGGGAGAAGGAAGAGATGCTCCTGTGGATCAGAGGAGGGTCAAACATATTCTTCTCTTTCCCACCATGAAGCAAAAATCCCAGCCTCTCCTGATTATCAGGACTCATTATTCCTGCCGAAATGTGGTTCCTGTCCCTGTTCTTCCCTTTCATAACCCACTCGTAAATGAAAGTGCCTGTAAGACAGCTCTATTGCATTGTTTCCCAGCACTGAAAATTCAACACCTTCAAAACTGAACTAACATTTCCCCCCCCCCTTTAAACCTTCTCTTCCTTCTTCATCCCCGTAGAACCTCTGCTGGAAACCTGATTCATCTTTGGGTCCTCCAACTCCCTCACCTCTATAGCTGCCTTATAGCTCTGTGAAGTCTCCCTCCTAAATGACTTTTAAATCAGCTTCACGCTCCCTCAACAGTTGCTGTCCTTGTCCAGGGACCCCTACTTTCGCACACAGACTGTTATGAACACTTCCTTTCTCCAGTCTTGCTTGTGCCCCTCCCACCAGCACCTCTGCGGTATAAAAATAAGGAGAAATAAAGAGATCTGGAATTGGAAATGAGTCTATCTAGAGGGGCCATTTAAAATCAAAAGAGTTGGCTGGGGTGGTGGCTGATGCCTGTAATCCCAGCGCTTTGGGAGGCTGAGGCAGGTGAATCACTTGATGTCAGGAATTCAAGACTAGCCTGACCAACATGGTGAAATCCCATCTCTACTAAAAATACAAAAATCAGCCGGGCATGATGGCTTGCACCTGTAGTCCTAGCTACTCAGGAGGCTGAGACAGGAGAATCACTTGAACCCAGGAGGCAGAGGTTGCAGTGAGCCGAGATGATGCCACTGCACTCCAGCCTGGGCGACAGAGTGAGACTCTGTCTCAAAAATAAATAAATGAATAAATAAATAAATAAAATCAAGAGAGTGAGATGTGCTCCAAAAGGGACTCAAAGAGAAAAGAAGGGCCTTTGTAGAGGCCATTAAAGACAAAAAAGAGTTCTTTCGTTATATACCTTCATGGATATAAATACGCTTATGCTGCAAAATTTTTTCTCTTTTTTCCATGTTAGAAAGTTTATATTGCTTTCCTACTATTTTGGAAAATGAGGATTTAGCTTTCTTCCTGTGTTCCCCACCCCAATACACACATGCTTTCCCCATCCTCCAACATAGCTATATTACACATGTACTAAATCAATATTCAGAGATTGCTGCTTTTCATTTGATAAATACTCCTTTGAGCTGCTTTGAAATTTTTAGTTAAGACATGTAATAACCTCCTTTGTCCTTTCAATCATTCCAGGCAGGCTCCTGTGGGTGTTGCCTTTTGAGAAACATTAGTAGAGTTTCTTCTCTGCCTATTTTAAAAATAGAAAAATCTATTTTAAATCAATCAACAATTATGTCAACGCTTATTGTGTCCAAGGCAACGTGATGGAAACAAAGCTGCCTAGTGCAGAATCCCTACCCTCAAAATACCAACACGTAGATGGTAGAATCATGCAAGTACATGGAAAACATGAACAAGTCTATGCAAATGCTGCCTGACAGATCCCAAGAGTCAGAGGAAGAAGTCCCCATGGATGGAGTAGCCCAGGACAATATTTTAGAGGAGGAGAACAGAGACGAGGGATTTAATAAGCTGCAAAGGAAGATAGGGCAAAAGGCAAAGAGGAAGAGTGGTCCAGAGTGATCCAGGCAGAAAAGAATCCTGGAGTACTCTAGGCAGGACTGGCAAAGGCAGGAAGGGAGGAAACACTGTTTTTAAAAGACAGGGTTTCACCATGTTGGTCAGGCTGGTATTGAATTCCTGACCTCAGGTGATCCGCCCGCCTTGGCCTCCAAAGTGCTTGGATTACAGGCGTGAGCCACCACGCCCAGCCTTTTTATTTTATTTTATTTTAAAAAAAAGATGGGAAACACTGTTTTTAAGGATGCCAAGAAGCCCAGTTTCACAGCAAAAGCAGTTCATGGAGTAGAACAGCAGGAGATAAAGAGGAAAGGCAGGGTGAGAGCTGAGTGTGATAGGTTTGAATGCCAAGAAGAGGATCCCCAACATTTTCTCATCATGTGGCTCTATTCAAAGTTATTAGACAGTGAGGAACACATGAGCAAACTTTATTTTTTTGAGACAGAGTATCATTCTGTCACACAGGCTGGAGTGCAGTGGTGTGATCTTGGCTCACTGCAAGCTCCATCTCCCAGGTTTAAGTGATTCTCCTGAATCAGCCTCCTAACTGGGATTACAGGTGCCCACCACCACACCCTGCTAATTTTTATAGTTTTAGTAAAGATGGGGTTTCACCATGTTGGCCAGGCTGATCTCGAGCTCCTGACCTCAATTCATTTGCCCACCTCAACCTCCCAAAGTGCTGGGATTACAGGCGTGAACCACCATGCCCAGTCAAGCAAACTTTTTAATAGTTAAAAAGTTCTTAATTCAGTGGGAAAAAAATGCTGAATTATTAGGCGACTTGATGAATATGTTAAATAAATATTAAGTTGGTGCAAAAGTAATTGCCATTTTGCTTTGAGACCAAGTCTCACTCTGTTGCCCAGGCTGGAGTGCAGTGGTGCAATCACGGCTCACTGCAGCCTCGACCACCGGGGCTTATGTGATCCTCTCACCTCCGCCTCCTGAGTAGCTGGGACTACAGTCATGTACCACAATGCTCAGTTAATTTTTGTATTTGTTTTGTAGAGACAAGGTCTCACCATGTTGCCCAGGCTGGTTTCGAACTCCTGGGCTTAAGTGATTCTCCCGCCTCAGCCTCCAAAAGTGCTGGGTATCAGCCAGCACTGATTTTATGGCATCAGCCATAAAAAGCACTGATTTTATGGCATCAGCCATAAAATCCAATTTGTATGTAGGAAAATAGTAATAAACTTAATAAGAAGGAGAAGTATATACCTGAACTTCTGGCCTCAAGCCATCTCCTCTCCTGTCTTGACCTCACAAAGTGCAAGGATTACAGGCATGAGCCACTATGCCTGGCCAACGTTTTTAATATTAAAAATAAATACATAGTTAATAAATTAACATACTGATTCAACTAGTAATTATTATTCAAGGTTCATTAACCATTTAGTGTATCAGCTCTGAATTCTAGTAATTAAACTAAATATTGGGAAATAAAATTATAAATAAGAGCTAGTCCTTTGCTGTGAGGAGCTAATAATCCAATGATAGAACAAACCTCCATTTCCAGAGCAGCTCTAGTTTTCTCAAGAAATATCTGAAACTCATTAGCATAGAAGCCCTGTTAATGCACTTTATTGATCTCTTTTACTATCTTATCTTTCTTAGCTATGGGTCTTATCTAACAATCTTTCAGCTGTCTGTTGAACAGGCAGTTGTAGGCTGTGGGGCTTCAGAATAATACAAATAAAATAGAATCTTTTATGATGACCAAGAAAGATGTGTGTGGTAAAAACACAACTTCATCCTTGTCTTCACTATACTCTTCCTGATGTACTTACTATGTAGAAATAACCTTTCCCCTGATCTGAAATGAAAACTCTGGCAGGCTCCGTAAGTTTTCAGCTCAATCTTAATTAACAGGCCAGTCTATGGTCACTTTAAGCCACAGTCTCAATTCAATAATTAGAATATTCAGTCTAAGACATTGAACAGAATTCTGAATTTGATTTAAAGGTAATTCTTCTTCCTTGCCCAGCTGGGCCCTGAGGCAGACTGGAAGCTTGCCATGAGAAAGGGCGTGGCCGGCTTCTCTTCCTCCACCTCCACCCCAGGTTGTTTGCCAGCCAGTCTCTGACCCCTCTGAGAAGGTGGAGAGGGCAGAGTAAGAGGCTTTGTGCTTGCAGGCCCGGGCAGACACCTGAGGTTGACTCTCTGGTTAATTCACTTTGATGGGCTTCTCTGAGACCCCCTGTCGGGTCCCTTCTGTTACAGCAGGAGAGGACAGTGACCCATGACTGGTTCCACAGTAATCCAGTTCACCTCCTGCTGAAGTCCCTCCGCTCCTCTAAGCAGTTCTGTTGAACGTGATCCAACATGACCCCATGCTGACTTTCTTTCTCTGGTCCTCTTCTAAATCATGGGGAAACACATATACTTTGCCCTAACACTCTCTGGAATACAGGCTGGTTCTAACATAGCAGCACTCTTTTGGCTCCACCAGAAGAGTTGCTAATCCTTCCTCTTCTTACCTTGGTGTTAGAGGAGCCCTTGTGCCAGTCCACAGGACTCCCAGCTGCAGGGGCCATGTATTAAACTGTCCAAAGCGTCTAATGGAAGTACCCCTTACTTGGTGACGTAGGATCTGTGTCATGGCACAGCCTTCTTCAAAGACCTCTTCCAAAAATTTCTCCCATCTTTCCACACTCTGACCACTTTTCTTCCCCTGCCACTTTTTATATCCTTAATCTGTGTGAGAGTCTTAGAAAAATTTACTTTGTAAAGTTCACATTAGGGAATCTGTCTTTAGCATCTTACATCCATTCTTTCTTAGTATCTTGGTTGGAACTTCAGTTTTAATGTCAATTCCAATAAAAGTTGGGCTTTCCTGTTCAGAGGTGGGGAAGCAGGAAAGGTCTTCTCTTTCTGGGTCCACAAGGGGTTGTAGTTTTACCGGCAAGAACTTCCTCGCGCCATGCCCCCCTCCCATCTGTCTCCATCTGGGAGATTTAATGGCTTATGTTTAAATTCTGCAGGGGCAAAGAAACTCAGAGTCAGGCACTCCAGCGGAAGTTCTAAGGAACTCCTTTCATTGGCGCAGTGTTTTAGAGAAGGTGGGGGTTCCTCCCAGGTTAAAAGCCCCCTTCTTCCACACCCCTTCGGACTCCATGTTTGGGTCCCCTTCCACGAACACTCCCTTCGTGGAAGCCATCTTTCTCTCTCCTGGATTTCCCCTCTGGAGTCCCCTTCCACACTCTCTCGTGGAAGCCTGTCTTCCCCTCCTAAACTCCATCTCTCTCTATTCCCTTCCACTCAGGATGGAAGCTGCTTTCCTCTCCTGGATTCCATCTTTCTGGATTCTCTCACTCAGTGTGAGAGTTAGCTGTTTCTTTCTCTCTCCTTCTCCTGTTTCTCTCTCTCTCTCTAAATAAGTCACTTTCTACAAACACTTTTGAGTCCAGCATTTATTACGCACTGCGTGGTGGTCCTCTCTCTCATTCTTGAGAGGGCAGGAGGCCAAGAACCTGGAGAAACGTCCTCTCAGGGGAGCTGAGGTCACCCTAAACCCCTGAACCCCAGTATTACACTGCTACCTATCCATCATCTATCCATCCATTTATCCACTTATTCACCCATCCATATGTCTTGAGCAATACTTTTAAGGAAGAGTTGGGGGCAATAATGAAGAAGATAATAGCAGGAAGCGATGTATTGAAAAATAAAATTAGGTGACTCGTGCCTGTAATCCCAGCACTGTGGGAGGCCAAGGTGGGCAGATCGCCCGAGCCCAGGAGTTTGAACTAGTCTGGGCAACGTGGTGAAACCCTGTCTCTACAAAAAATACAAAAACATTAGCCAGGCATGGTGTCACATGCCTATAATCCTAGCTACTCTGGAGGCTGAGGAAGGAAGAGGATCACTTGAGCCTGGGGAGATCGATGGCGCCACTGTAATCCAGCCTGGGTGACAAAGTGAAATCCTATCTCAAAAAAACAGAAAAGAAAAAAGTGAATGAAACTAGCAGGTTAATGCCAAGAAGATTAGAAACATTTAGCATCCAAAAATAACAAGTGTAAACTTTAATTTCTAAAACAGATACGTGTCTTGACATGTGTACAAGTATATTTTCCTGATGCAAACTTTCCCATGGATTATTATTATAATTTTTAAATGCTTTGTTTCCATTGATGATTTCTATTCATGTTACATTGGTTCCTTAAACATTAATTGGGCTATTCTTACCTGTACCTTATACACAATAGTGTGTAAAAAGCCTGTTTCTGATAAAGTAATTGTTCATAGACTGTCATTTAATAGCAATAGAATTTAGTAGAAAATATTAACCTATAATTACTTAAAAATAGCTCTACTTGTTGCCTGTAGATCTAGGTGTCCTGTGGCATAAGGTTTTATAAGTATCTTAGTAAGTTTGGAAAATCCTAGGCTAAACCATTTACCCAGGCTTCCTTTTTGTGGGACTTCCCAGGATTTTAAATGAACAAATGTGCTTTGAATCTGAAGAAGATAGTATAGTATGTAGTGCCTCCAAACATCTGACCACAAAAAAATCCTTTTGTTTAAACGGGAACAAGAGTTTAGGAAACAATGACTTCATCTATGAACCTGTAGTAGTCTGCACTTGTTTCAAATGCCTAGCAAACACACGCGCGTGCGCACGCGCGCACACACACACACACACACACACACAATTTGTCTTTCCCACTGGAAACTCCCAGGATGCTAGTTCCTGCTCCTTGATGTAACAAGTTGCTCTTTGAAACGAGGGAAACAGACCCGGTTCTCAGTCCAAAGTGATAATAAATGATGCAGCAAAATATAGAAAAGAGAAATATATTAATCTCCTAAATACCTTGTTTTCTTCGGAGAATACTTTATGCTTAACTACCCACTTTCCATATCCACTTCTGAGACCCATGAGCCAAGGCAACAGCCACCCTGGGCTCTCCCTCTCCCACCTGAGGTCCTACTCGTAGCTCACTCTCCCCTGCCTGCCCTCCCTGTCTAGGTTTTAGAAGAACAAGGCCTGAACTAATCAACACCTGACCACCACATGTCTGGTGCAGAGGTCTTTATGAGTGTTTGCCTTCCAGTTCTGCAGAAAATGTAAAAGTGACTCGGCTGGGCCCTGTGGTGCATACCTATAGTCCCAGCACTTTGGGAGGCTGAGGCGGGTGGATCACCTGAGATCAAGAGTTCAAGACCAGCCTGACATGGTGCAACCCTGTCTGTACTAAAAATACTAAATTAGCCAGGCCTGGTGGTGCATGCCTGTAGTCCGAACTACTCCAGAGGCTGGGGCAGGAGAATCACTTGAATACGGAAGGCGGAGGGTGCGGTGAGCCGAGACTGCACCCTGCACTCTAGCCTGGGCAACAGAACAAGACTCTGTCTCAAAAAAATTAAAAGGACCCAAAGAAACTTCTAGAGTCACCAGAGGTCAGAGACTAATAGTCTTTTAATATGTATTTTCCCCCAACATTTTACTTTGAAAAACTTTAAGCTTTCAAAAAAGTTGAAATAATGATACAATTAACACCCATATATTCTTCACTGAAATCAAATAATTTTAACTTTTGCCATATTTGCGTGTCTCCCCCACCTCTCTCCCTCTCCCTCTCTCTCTCTCACTCTCTCTCATCCTCTCTCATCTCTTTCTCTTTTTCCATATACAGTAAGTCCTCACTTAAAGTTGTCAATAAGTTCTTGGAAACTTCAGCTGTCAGAGAAACAACTTATAACAAAATCAATTTTACCACAGGCTAACTGATATAAACAAAAGTTTCTTCAGCCTATTTCTCGTCACAAAAACACCAAAATTCTAAAGCCCAAAACACTTATAGTATTAGACATTGAGATAAATGCGAGCTATATACGTATTTAAGAAAGATAAATTTTAAAAAACGAAAGAAAGATGAATCAAAACTAGTAAGATGATGTGCCCCCTTATTCCAGTTTAAGGTTATAGGTGGCCAGAGCCCATCCTGGCAGCTCAAGGCTCAAGGTGAGAAGCAGCCCCGGACAGGCCACAGTCCCATGTCAGAGCACACTCTCACACCCCCACAAGCTCACATTCACTCACACCGTGACCATGTAGACACGCCAGGGAATCAAAGGTGCACAGCCTTGGGACGTGGGAGGAAGCTGGAGCACCTGGAGAAAAGCCCTGCAGACAAGAAGAGAACGTGCAACTCCACGCAGTGGCCCTGGCCAGGAATCTATTTCTAGGAATGACTTTTTTTCTCATCAGTGTTATAACAAACTCACATAGAACAAAACGACATTGAACGAAGAGACTTATTTGAGGGCTTGCTATATTGTTTTTTTGAAAGTAAGTTGAAGACACAGAAAATTCCACCCCAAAACATTCCCTATGCCTCACCTAAAAATAATAATATTCACTTACATTATCACAATACCATCGTCACAGCTAAGGAAAATAGCCTAATTTCAATATTATCATCTACTGTATGGTTTATATGTAACTTTTCCCAATGAGAGATTCCCTGAGCACCAGATCTTTTCTTGCTCAGGCTGGACACAGATGGCAGGAAGAGGGCAGTGCAAGGCAAGATGCGGACGGTGACAAAGCCCCGGGAAGCCGGGCCCCATTTTGCTGAATCTTACAGCATTACTTTCCTAATAAATAATACTGTTCATTGTTAAGAGTAATCAAACATCTGGTTTCAATGATAGTGAATGTGATCTGTGCTCCCAGCAAATCCATAAGAGGAAATCAAATAGGAGTTATCTATGAGTAGGAAATAAACTGAGGCTGAGCACAGTGGCTCACCCATGTATTCCCGGCGTTTAGGGAGGCAAAGGCAGGTGGATTACTTGAGGACAGGAGTTCAAGACCAACTTGGCTAACACGACGAAACCCCGTTTCTACTAAAAATACAAAAAATTAGCCGGGCATGGTGGTGTATGCCTGTAGCCCCAGCTACTCGGGAGGCTGAGGCATGAAAATAGCTTGAACCTGGGAGGCAGAGGTTGCAGTGAGCAAAGACGGAGCCACTGCACTCCAGCCTAGTTGACAGAGCAAGACTTTGTCTCAAAAAAGAAAGAAAAAAAAGAAAAATAAACCGAATAATAAGATTTGCATTTAATCCTTGAACTGACATTCCCTAAATGGATACATTCTCCAGGCTTTGAAGAATTCTGACTAAAAACCATTATTATTTTTGGAGTAGCAGAACCTGATTTATCAGGTCACCTTTGACCTCCACCAAAGCCCATGTAAGGAGCTGAGCCCTTAGAGACGGCAGAAACATTATACTCTGGGGAAAAATAACATGGTAATTATACTTAAAAAAAATTATTATTGTTTTAGATTTGGGGACATTTGGGACAGTTCTCATCTTTTCAAAATTTAGTCTGGTGTGATTTCTTGTTCTGTTTAAATAGTCACTTTTGTACTTAATTTTACATTTGTGATCTTGTATTCTTTTTCTAAAGAGAGCGCTCAAAACTGTATAAGCATCAGGCTACTCCAAACTGAAACCTGGATCTGCCCTGGGTCAGGTTTCAAGGCCAATTTGGTGAAAGAGAGAAAGAAAGAGGAAGAGATTTTAGAAAAAGAGAGAAAAGGAGAAAGAAATAGCAAAAGAAAAAAAGAATGAAAGAGAAAGAAAGAGGAAGAGATTTTAGAAAAAGAAAAGGAGAAAGAAAGAAACAGCAAAAGAAAGAAAAAAAGAATGAAAGAGATAAAGAAAGAGGGAGAGAAAGAGGGAGAGAGAATGGGATTCTTGTTTTATTGCCCAGGCTAGAATACAGTCTAAAAATGGGTATTAAAAACCTCTTTTATGTCTATTAAATATATTGTTGTTCTTGTTGCTTGAGAAAAACATTAGAGGTCATCATTCTATTTTAATCTTTGTTAACCTGATGGGTGAATAATACATATCTTGTATAACATCTGATTTCATCGCTCACTCATTATTGAATACATTCATTGTATGACACACAGTCCTCTTAATTTGGTTTATTGTTTATGGCTTATCTTTTTTATTGAAGTTTTTTTTTTTTTTAATCTTTTGTAAGAGGGCTTAAGAAGTAAAATAAGTCATCCATTTATCTGGGAAATGTTTCCCAATTTGGCATTTTCTTTGTAACCCATTCAGCTTTTACATTTGCTACTTGAAGAAATCTAGCTTTAATGAATAAATTAAAAATATTCCTTGCTAAGTGATCCCCTTTCACTCTGTGGCTGCTACAGGCCTCTGTTCTTTCAGCCACAGGGGTTGTGGTATCATCTCTTCTATGTTAGCCATTTTTTAGTTTTCAGAGCCTCAGAAACAAAGACATTTTATACAATTCTGCAGCCTCGCTGTTTTGAACATAAATGAATTTGTTTTAAAATTCTATTTAAGGACTACTTTTATCATTCTTGCAGCTTAAAGTTATTAACCTATACAAGAATGTCATAAAACAGTCATCTGAAGATTACATAAAATTACCTATGAAAATTGGTGTTTCTTATACTAACCAATGCTAGTATAATTTCAGCAATTATATTATGCTAGTATAATAACCAATGCTAGATAATTTCAGAGAGTGCTATGACCAGTGTCACCTGGAGCAGCTGCTGCTTGTGGGAGGTAGTGGCTTGAAATGGCTCTGTTGGGATTTGAATGGACAGAAAGATAGGAAAAGACAGTTCTGGGTTGGGTTCTATTTTTTTTTTTCATAAGTGCTAGAGACCTCTTGCCACACAAAGCATATAAAGAAAAATAAATGGCAATGCTGGAATGTGGGCCCACCTGCTTGCCTAAAATTGATTTGCCAGGTGGTAAGATGCTACCGCACACATCAGGCCTAGCTGACCCTCTGAGGTACTCTCCACACACAAAGGCGGGACACATTGTCCTTAGTCCTGGATCAAATTTGGCAGTGCAATTCTATGATCTCCATGTTTCTGCTGGGAGAGAATTTTGCCCTCCTCTGTATCTTTATTTCACGTTCACTTGCATTGGCTCAGGTGATCCTACTGTGTAACTATAGAAGACTGTAAATGATATCCTGAGATATGCTGAATAGCTGTGCGGGAGTATAAATGATATTTATGAGGAAGTTGGGAGTGCTTTAAATATTGTGAAAATGCTGACTTTGACACATACAGGATAATGATGCAGAAACAGTAGGCTCTTTGTAAACTGTTTAATGGCAACAATTTTCTAAATCAAAGCAATCTACACTTCCCCGTTTACAATTTCATTTCCAACTACTACGGTCTCGTAAAGAGGTTTACTACACTGAATCTTTTGCCTTTTTGAATGATTATCTTAGTACCCTGATGCTTCAGATCATTTACATTTTATCTTTCAAAAGTATGGAAATGTTACATGAGGGACAAAGGAGAACATCATTTTTGCCAAAACAGTATTATTGATAGGTACAAAATTTCTTTAAGAAGCAGACATTTTAAAATTGTGAGGATAACTTTCTTGTCATAATAGTGTTTAATAACCTAGAAAAGTACTAATACTTATGTAAGTGGGGTTGGGTGCTTATATATAGAAAAAAGGATATTGGTAATCTATATGTGCCTCTAGCCTATTGGTTAGTGGGTTTGCTATAGTAAATGTCAAGAGGATGATACAGTGTAACTCCATTACATTTAATGTTTTAAATATGGCAAAGTTTAATCTATATATTAACTTTTGCATTTGCTAAATCATAGGCATTTATTTAAAAATACGTATTTTTCTCTGTATGTGCTGAAAAGAATGCTTGTAATCTAATTATATTTGATTATAGTCAGTGCTGTTTACATTTTATAAAGCCTACATTTATTCCTGACCTGCTGTGTTTTCATTTAATGATTTTCTTCTAGAATTTTCAATTGACCCCTTTTGCTTGCATCAGCAGAGAAAATAAGATAGCAGAAATGCGAAAGAAAAGTGCCTGCTAGAAAGTACTTGAGCCTTCCTGGGAGAACCTGGAAAGAAGAAAGTGTCCTACTGTGTGGTTTGCTTTCGTTGTATAGGGCATTTCTAGAAATAAAAATTCTGTATACTCTGCTTCAAATACATTTGAATAACATATTTCTGTTAGTAAATTTTCTGATTCCACTTTAATTTTAAAAGAGGGATTTCTTTTATTCACTGAAGTGATTTTCATCTTTGACAGTGTTGGGCATGGGAAGAAGAGTAAATGTTGCTGTGTGCTCAGAAACACAATATGCCAACTTTATATCTCTGGGACTTTGCTATAAACTTTTATTTTAAATGCTCTGTGTGCTCACAAAAATTTAGAGGATATGAAACACATATTAGGCTGTTTTTTTTTTACCTCAAACACTGAATAAAAACTCATGCATGAAAGTGCCTAATAAAATAGAAAATGTAAGGAACAGAGATTTTATGATTCTTATACAGACCTGACAGAAAAAAAAGGTAAAGCAGAGTCATCTCTTTGTGAAGAGCATCACCAACCAACTGGAAGAAAGATTTACGCATTTAATTCTGGTGGCCTTTTGTGTCTGTGGATAGTCTATCCTGACCTTTCAGGTCATGGCATGTGTTTTCTTTGAAGGAATCTCAAGTCATTTTTAACATGCTGAAATTCTTAAAAGAGAAAAGAATTCTGAATTCAAAAGGCTTTTGCTTTACTGGTGATGTGTTTCCAGTCTGTATATTCCCTGGGGTGAGAGGAAAATGAACTCTAGCTTTGGGGCTAGCACAGGTAAGAACTGGGAACAGAAGCCATGATATGATTATTTAGACAGTAGGATTGGACTGAGGAAGTCTGTGGAAACAATTGATTTTCTTTGTGTGGGAATGCATGTCTGATTAGTGACTGTTTACGTGATAATGATTAGTATGTATGATGTATGTAGGTAGAAAGTATTGAAAACGGAAAAAGATTTTAAAGGTTTTTTTCCTCGAATAGTCAATGCAGAAACATCGGTAATATATGGAACTTCAAAGTCTATTTTAATCTTTAGATATGCAGGCTGTCTTCTTTCTTGTTTCAATACATGGTCGCACAGTCCATATGTGAACTATAGTTGGAACAGGCTTAATTCTCAAAAGAAAATGGAGGGGTAATATAGAAGAGAAGAAATTTCTTTAAACATTTTACTTTTTGGGAAATACAAAGCTATGAAATTATATTACTTATGCATTGTTAATACATATCATCATATGTATCAAATATTGCATTACATCTCCATATAACCAAAGTTTTTATGTTCAGCTATGCAATATTTGGTATAATCAAAAATCAGAAAAATGGGTATCATGGCCTTGAGTATGAAATGGAATAAGTTGCTTATTTTGACTATAGTTAGTAGTGTCACTATTCCAAATATTAATCTCTTTATTAGAATTATTACTGTGATCATTCTGATAAGTCAGTAAGTGTTCACTGCTCCTTAACATAGACATCTTTTTTTCCTTCGAATGATTCTGTATTTCAGATGTTAGCATTCATGGTAATAATTTTCTGTTTGTGTTTGTTTCTGAGAAGCCACATTGGACCTCTTCAGAGCAACACAATACATCAATGCAGACAAGACAATTTATACATTAGAGCACAATAACCATGATTCTTTAGTCTAGGTTAATTGAAGCTTGGCAGAAGTTTGGAACTAAAATACAAGGGAGGGGTGCTCGCCACCATTAAAAGGATAACAAAGAACAGCTTAATGTTCTGGAAAATATCCTTTAAGTCTTGTAATGTGAATTTGTTCAAAAGATCACATTGATTGACCAGTTAGAAAAATTGGTAGGTTTGGAGAAGAATTAGGTTCTTTTTGTCAGTGTGCTGGAACAGGCTCTGGTCCCGCGAGCAGCAGCGGAGATAGCGCATGAGCTAATAATCTGCCCAGGTGGTCAGTGGATTTTGTAGGGTGTGTATTGAGTCATTTATATTTAGATGCATTATAGCCCAACAAAATTTCTTGTCATATTCTGAGGATTTTGCTTACATGTGTGATGAACACATGGCATTTATCCTTTATCTTTAGTCTGTACTCAATCTGAAAAACAAGTGAGGTTACTTTCATTGCAGCCAGCATGCATTCTCTGGGAAGAGGAGAGAGTCCCCTCGGAATATCAATATAAAGATTTTGTTAAAAATAGCTGTAATTGTAAAACCATAATTGTCTCCCCCAGTATACTTTGAGTTGATTTTTGGTGACATGATTCCTTTAGGATTTGGTTGGGAGATATTTGAGTGCCATCATACCTTCTGCTCAAACTCCAACACTTCTCTCCTTGCTAAGTTCACTTACGTGAACCATGATATAATCACAGGCAGCAAAGAGAGACGGTGACCAGGTCTCAAAATCGGTGCTCTTTGTACTTCATAAGTGCATTCCTTATTTGTGATTTTATTTTTGTATGAGAATTTTGACTTGAACTCTAGAATTCAGTTGAAATATCGTTTGAAATTTATGCTGCATAGCACAAGAGGTCACTGGAAGAAAGACCAGGGAGGTTTACAAAAGATGAATGGAAGGTCTAACAGAAACAGAGCTGAGAATAGCCTGTGATTGGGAACTAAGTGCAGAGGAGAAATACTCAGTTTTAGTTCATATTTCTTTAAATGACATTCTTCAAAATGCAGAAGTAATACCTCTTCCTTTTATCAAGTGAAACAAGGCAATACAAAGATATATAAAGGCAAAGTTGGTTATCTCTCTTTTCTCCTGACCTTATCCCCACCTCCCCACCTGATGCAGCTAATATTGGTAGCTTAGTCTCCACTCTTACACTTTTTCTATTGTGTGTAGAAATATATGAAAGCATATTTAAGTTCCAATGTCATTAGGGTATCATTTTACCAAGAAAATTATTCTGTATATGTTAGTCTGTAATTTGCCTTTTCACTTAAATACATATCACGGAATTAAAAGTTATCAATGCCAGACATAGAAGAAGGGAGCAGGAGTAAAGGGGTATCTGGAATTTTGGTTGGCACAGCTGGGAAACAAAAACATTCAATGATCACAAAGGGTAGTACAGGATAGGTGGATATTCTGAATATTAATGATTAGGTAGAAATTTACTTCTTTATTTCTAGTAATCAAACATGTAGAAATACTGTTTGGAGCTTTAGATTAGCCCAGGAAAATCAAGGTAGAATACACCAAGTTCTCTTCATTTAGTCATGAGAAAATGAACTTAAGACTACAGTGAAATATCATTTCTTTGATATTTCAAAGAATGACAATGAGAATGACAAATATTAAAAATTCTGATAGTTGCCAAAATGGAGTGGGTGTAGAAAAGAGGAATGTTTTTACCTACTATGACAAGTAAATTTGAAGACATGTTTTCATTTATCTAGTAAAGTTGAAGATGTATACATTCTGACCTGAATGCTTCCATACTAAGAATGTACCATGGAAAAAAGATTCTCTAAAAGTACTATCTCAGGACCCCTTTAGAGTCTTAAAAAATATCCAGAACTCTAAAGACTTTTTTTCTTATGTAAGTTCTCACCTATTCCCAATATTAGACATACAATTTTAATTAACTTTATTACATTTAGAGACAAACCCATTATGTTAACACAAACAGCATATTATCAAAAATAACTTTTAAAACAAAAATTTACTAAATTTACATGACATTATTTAAAGTTTTTTTTGCAAATATCTTTTCAAATGTTTGGCTTAATAGAAAGCTGATTCTCATATTTGCTTCTGCATTTACTGTGTGACATATTGTTTGTTTCCAGTATGTGAAGAAAATCTGGCCCCACAAGTATACTTGACAAAGGAAGCAGTTTTTTACAGCCCTTTCGGATATTGATGGCATTCTTTTTGATGACTACACCAAAACTTCACGAGTGGTAGTTTTTGAAGTTAAGTGACAATATAGGAATCTGAACCCATATCAAAGAATTTTTACACTCTGTTATATTAGCCTGCACATCTTTACCCATAATTTTGTCACTTGAAACAATGATCAATTAGAAAATGTTGGTTCACTGAGTTATTTATATCTTCTAAGTGGTGAACCATTTCATAATGCAATTTCAAAACCATCTTCATTAATATTACCACTGGTTTCATCAGAAAAGCCTTTGTATATTAGAAAGCTATAAAGCTCAGAGTAGCAGATACAAGTTTTCCAAAATTCTAATTTTCAATGGAAAGCACAAATTTTGTCATTGGCAATGAACACTGTCAGTTTCTTAAAACAATTATAGTCTCACTGTTTATTTTGGAGAAAATGTCTGCTAAATATTCAAGTCTGAATAATGATAATTTTGTGAGACATTCTTTCAAGTAACACATGGTGCTCCATGAAATGAAAAATCAGTTTAGTTTATAACTCAGTCACATGAGAGATTTTTCTTAAGATTACCATTGTACTTCAGTATGCTGCAGAATGGCTTGATGCATAATTTTTGTTATTAAAGAGATATATCCTCAAGAGTAGAGACCTACTAAACTTAGTGACTTTTAATGTCATCAGGACTTGAAACTGGCACTTTTTTTCTGCTGTGAGTGAGTGGCAGTAAAGGATACAGTGATTAGTAAAGATCGGTGCCACAGTTTCCATTGTGCTAAGGGCACCAGCGGTTGTGTCCACATTGATTTTTGCACCATCTGTGCAATATCAGTGCAGTGAAAACAGCACATAATATTCTTGTGTTATTACTAAATTAGTTTTTACTGCCTGGATCTCCCAAAAGAGGCTTAGGAACCCCCAGAGTTCTGGAAACCATGTTTTGAGAATAATTGCCTTAAAAGCTTGGACATGCGCAACAAATTATATGTACAAGAATGTTTACAATATCCGTGTAATGGAAAAATATTTGGAAATAATTTAAGTGTCCATTAACTTGAGCATAGATAAACAAATTGTAGCACAGCAATTTAATGGGGTTCTGTCTCAAAAACGTAATGTTACCTGAAGAAAGAAGTGCAGGAGATTGGGCAATCTGACTCGCTTACTGAAGTGGGAATCCATTAGCGTAGGTCTCTTTGTCTATTTCATTCATGTTGATATTTTAAGTAAAGTGCATAGTATGTAGTACGCATGCAATAAATATTTGTTTAATGTTTGGATAATTTTCATTAATAAAACTCAAAAACATGTACTATTCAATGATATATTTAGAGAACGCTGTGGGAATCAATAATTTCCTCAACCCTCCCCACTTTTAATTTCAAAACTTCTAGCTTTAAAGTGGACTCCAAAAATGGCCCAAAGGATTATTTTTGGTGTAGTAATTTAGAAGCAGTTAATTTCCTATCTTCCATCCTTTTTTCTAAGTCTCAATGGAAGTGATATTTATAGTTTGTTTAATAAACCAGGGGAATGGGAACCATTATGTTTAGAAAAATGTGCAAGAACATGCTGTCTTAATGTTTTTCAGTTTGTTTTGACTTCCAATCTGTGCACTCTCTTTCGTGACCATCAAGTGCTTGCAGAACATTGCAGCTTTTGTTGTTTTCAGCACAATCCCTTAAATTCCTTAAGTAGAAAATGTTTATTTCATTTAATAGGAAAGGAAAGATTCCAAAAATATCTACTTATTTCAAACAGACTGTGTCTTGAGACTCCATGTCATTCTACTGAGAATATTTCTTTCTGCTGACTTGAAACAGTTGAGTGTGTGTATGCGCGCACACGTGCGTGAGACAGAGAGAGAGAGAGAGAGAGAGAGAGAGACCTATACAGAGAGAGTTGGTAATTAAACATTATAAGCAGCCAAGTTTAAAATAGTAGTATAAATATACTTAAGCCTGTGCCCCTGAAAAGTAGCTGCAGAAATCCAAGTGTGCAAATACTTTTAACAGAGGCCCCACTTCCACAGCCTAGATACTCACTTTTTTTTCCCCCAAAACACCATTGAAAATCCTTTTTCTTTCTCCTACCTACTTAATCCCCTACATGACTCATGGACCTTTAAAATTCTTATAGCTCTTAAAACTCAGAGGTGATCTTATACAGGGATTTTTATAATGTCCCTGACAGTGGTATTTAAAGCAACTGAACTCAGAATATGAAATACAGCTATACATTTAGATTGTATTTTATAAAGGCAGGCAGGTAGAACAATGCAATTGAAATAATTTGAAGTCTCAAGTATCATGGAAAGGGGCACCATCACAGTAGTATCTTCCATGTCTCTGAATTGTAGCCAGTGCCATCTTACTGATGGTGTTCTTGAAGATTATAGACCCAAACAACTTTTTTTTGTGTGCATGAAGACTGAGGATTATTGTTCCCTAGGAAGGAAGAAGTTTATAGCATTTAATATTTGCCACCTTAAAGAAACGTACTAATTTCACTCTCCCTAGCCATAGGGATAGTTACTAGACCACCTGTCTACTATGAGAAATTGTTTGCTTTAGTAGAATTGTAAATGATAAAGATTTAATTTTATTTTTTAAATTATTGATAGTAAGTTCAAGGTAAAATGTGGAGGTAATATTTTTTACCCTTTAATATTAACAAAGGGTTAAAAGTTTGAAAATGATTAGTGCTGATATTGGGATGGATATGGGAGGTAGAAACATACATACATTGGTTAACTGGTGGTGCCTGTTTTCTTGGAGGGTGATTTATCAGTAAACATCAAAATCTCTTGAAAGTAATTCATATATTTCAATTTTTAAAAATATTCTAAGAAACAGAAGATAATCATGCAAGTACACATGGTAACATTTACATAATGACACATAGAAGTATTTTTGGTATTTACAAAAATTAAAGCAACAACCTGATATTCCATTAAGGGATTGGAAAAATATATAAGAGTATTAGACAACTAATCATTAACACAAAGGTATGGTTCTATATTTATTGACACATAGATGTTTATTATGTTCAAATTATGATTAAAAGTTACATATACATGTACATTGAAACAAAACAGGAAAGCCATACATATAAGTAATAGTTATGATCCTGCCTGGAGGAATTTCCAATGATTTTGAGTTGGTTTGATTGGTCTTTATTCTCTTTTACAAGGTTTTCATAACAAATATTTATTGCACATGTGATTTTAAGAGTAAGGAAAAATCTACCAACATACAAGTAAAGTTCTGTTCTTCAGTGAAAAGTAAGAAATTATTTCCCTTTTTATTACACTATAGTTATATTGATTGTATTGATTCAAATATTGCTAGAAATAAGCTATTCATTAATAAGGTCTTAGAAGTCATTTTTTGTTCTATAAAGATTTTCTCAATGCTAATGACACGATCTCAGCTCATTGCAACCTCCACTTCCCAAGTTCAAGCAATTCTTCTGCCTCAGTTCCCCCAGTAGCTGGGACTACAGGCTACCACACCAGCCTAATTTTCATGTTTTTAGTAGAGACGGGGTTTCACCATGTTGGCCAGGCTGGTCTCAGACTCCTGACCTCAAATGATCCACCCACCCCATCTTCCCAAAGTGCTGGGATTACAGGCATGAGCCCCTGAGCCCAGCCAATGCTTGTATTTCTTAATAATGGCACTTGACCAATATCCTTTTGCTTTTTGTGGAGAAAAATAGTGGACACCTTAACACAATATAAATCTAAAGTAGTCTTTGCAACTATGACCCTAAAGGTAGGAGCCACTGAAATAAAGTTTGATAAATTTAACTACATAAAAAACATTCTCATAATAAAATCTGCCCTAAGCAAATTCAAAAGACCAATGCAATTTAGGAAAAATTTTCAAATTTCTATTACAACCAAAGGGCTCATTTCTTTAAAGAATTTCTAGAAATCAATAGGAAAAAGACCAACAACTCAATAGAAAAATAGCCTAAGAATATAAGACAAGCATTCAGAGGAGAAAACACAAATGGCTCCTAAACATAAATAACACAATTGTAACAGAATTTGAGAATTACAAAAGAAAACACTCTGAAATGTCAGTTTGTCACCTATCAAATTGGCAAAAGCCCAACCATTTCATAACACTGTTGTGTCTGTGGATAAAATCAACTGTAGTCGTTGGGACTGTAGCTTTATAGAATCTGCACATACATAATACTGACGGTGATTACTTAAACTATGAACCTACCTAGGCTTTGATTCACAACTCACATTTTTGAAATGCCAGATATACTGCATACTAGCACACTCTGTAGGGAAGAGGTAATTCATCATAGCATTGTTGGTAAAAAGCAAAGACTACAGGCATTTTAGTGTTCATTCATAGAGTTACAGTTAAATGCAGAGCAGTATGCTAAATATTAAGAAGAATAAAATATTCCTATGTGCATTAATCTTGAAAAAATCAAAAGAAAAAGTTCAAGACATTGAATAATGTGTGTGTAGAAAAGGGGACAGTTATACAACTCTACACCTCTACATGTATATACAATTTATAAAATGAGCATATAATTACATAAACATATTATATTTGTTTAAATATAATTATTTACATAAAAGAAGTAAACTAATATTTGTTGCTTCTAGAAACAAATACTGTCTGGCTAGAGACATTGTAGAAAGGTTGATTTTTTTTCACTCTATACTCTTTACAAAGCTTGGCGTTTGGATAGTTTAAGTAAATTGCTTAGCTTGAAAATGAAATATATACTTAAAGTATAATATGAATAATGTAATAATGTGACTGCCTTCGGCTATTTGTTTTAGATATGTTTAGTAATTTCATGCAAAGGATATTGTATTGAACATAGGAAAATTTATTGGAATCACAGAGTATTGCTATTTTTTTCTCCTGTCCTCAAGTCTTAATCTGGGGTTACAGTACCAATAAGATGAAATGAGTAGGTAATTTCTCTGTGTGCCATGTTTATTCTCTTTTCTCTCCCACTCCTTGCTTTGTTCTTTTGATATATTAAGCAAAGCAGAGACAAATATGAGTGACAGGCTGTCACTGAGAAACCTCATGTAAGAATTGTTATAAGTTTATGACATCTTCGTTAATAAGCACTTTAACATCTTACAAGATGTTAACAGAGAAATGTTGTGAATTCCAGAGCAACTTGATTTGTTTCATATGCATGTACTTTCAAGGTAACTGAGCTTTTCCTTTTCATTATGCTTAATTTATTTTGCTTAGTTTATATAGTACCCACTATCATTGACCTGGCCTCTTTCTTCTTCTTGATGTATCCTTACTAAGGTGAGGGAGAGGTTCTCTTAATACTGGAAAAGCAGGTTTTTACTTTAAAAAGTGGTCCTGTTTTCTTCATTTACTTGTGATTTTGTCCAGTGTATCCTTTGCTGCATAAAACAACCTCAAAACTTGGTGGCCTCGAATAACTATTTTATGTAGGTTTCTCCCATAAATACCTTTTGAAAGTAGCTTTCTTGGTCTTCCATATTGGTATGGCAAGCAGAGTGAAGTATCTTCCTAGAATGTTGTTATGCAGGGCCACTATTAACAATGGGTCTTATTGTCAGTTCTTTGGCCCTCTTACTCATGTGGACTGAATGTATCCCCCAAAATTCATATGCTGAAACATAATCGCCAATATGGTATTATTTACAGGCAGGGCTTTTAGGAAGTGATTAAGTCATAAGAATGGAACCCTTGTGAATAAGACTAGTGACCTTATAAAAGGGCTGGATGGAACTAGCTAGACCCCATTTGCTTTTCCATTCCTTCCACCAAGTGAGAACAGAGTTTTCTCTTCTTGAGGTTGGCTTACAAGGTGTTGTCTTGAAAGCAGAGATGAGGTCCTCACCAGTCGCTGAACCTGGAGAGTCTTGATCTTGGACTTCCCAGCCTTCAGGCCGGAGTGCAGTGGCATTTAGCTCACTGCAACCTCCACCTCCCTGGTTCAAACAGTTCTCCTGTCTAGCCTCCCAAGTAGCTGGGATTACAGCTGTGTGCCACCACACATGGCTATTCTATCTTTATAAATTATCCAGTCCCGGGTATTTTGTTATCGTGCCACAAATGAACTAAGATACCATTCTATCAGTGTAGGAGATCACGTTTGCCTCTTGTTTGCCTGTTTCCTCCACACCAAGCTACTCCAAGAATGAGATCAGTGCTCAATATATTAGCTATGTATTGAATCATGACAAAATTTTCTTTAAACACTTATGAGCTCACATTTTTTTCTATTCCCTTTACCAATACAGTACTCCCTCCTTATTTTGGGGGGATACATTCTACAACCCCCATTGGATGCCTTTAGGCATTCCAACTCTGGATAGTACTGAAACCCGTTGTCACCATTTGGAACACATTTTTGTTCACAACTTCCACAAATTTAATGCCTTTTCTATCTTAACTAAGCACTTATCATAGTCTGTAGCCATTCATATTTCAGTTTGAGGCATGACAGCAAAAGTAGCATGAATTTCTTTTCCCTTGACAATTTCATGGACAGAAGATCTATCTTTATCATAGATCTTACTGTAGCAATGTCAACAAAGATTTTTTAATTCTCTCCTTATTCAAGTGAGAACTTTAACCCTTTCACTTAAAGGAAGAACCTCACAGCTTTTCTATGGCCTATCTAACTTGCCTGCATCACCATTTTTGCACTTTCCAGACATTATGAAATAAAGTAAGGGTGACTTGAACACAAGCTATGTGATACTGTGATAGTCTGAGAACTGAATTGGTTCCTAAATGACTAATGAGTGGGGAGCACCAACAGCGTAGATCTGCTGGACAAAGAGATGATTCCTGTCCTGGGTGGAACAGACTGGGATGGCATGAGATGTCACCATCTACTCAGAGTACTTTACTGCTTTAAAATATATTTTTTTTTTATTTCTGGAATTTTTCATTTAATACTTTCAGACCAAGATTGGCCATGAGTAACTGCACTGTGGAAAAAGAAACCACAGATGATGGAGGACTTCTGTGTCTCCTCTGGCTGCCATCATCTCTTGTTCGTCTACAGTCTGTTAATTGATTTCTCAGTTAACCAGTTTTATCTCCCTTCTCTCTGCACTGCATCTGAAAGGATCATCCTCATGCAAAAATCGAATGATGTGATTTCCCAGCTTAAATTTCTTTAATTAATGGCTTTGTTACCACCAGAAAAAAACTCAAAAACCTGACAAGCCTCTGAATGACAGCTTCTGCTTTCCTCTGGCTTTCTTCTGAACTGTTTCCTTTTCTCACTTGATGTCATGACACTGTGGATTACATCTGTCCCCCTAGCTTTGCTTAGTAACCACAGACCACTGGGCGTGATGAACATTGGGTTGCATCAATCTTCCTTTTGCTTTGCTTCTTTCTTGCCCCTACCATGTCTTAGGTCTCAGATTGGATGATGGGGCCTTCCTTGACCCAGCAAAGCAAGGTTAATTCTAATTTTGTGCAATCTCATTTTACTCTCTTATTTCCCCCATGATATGGTCCTTTGAGTCAAGAAATTTTCACGTGTTTTCATTGGCAACATGCTTTTGCTGACTGAAAGCTATCTATCTAGCTTCCTTCCTTCCATCCTTCCATCTTCCGTTTCTTCTTGCCTTTCTTGTTTTTTTTTTTTTTTTTGCCTATTACCTTATTGGTAGTGTTTTTAAGCAGGTGAGATTCCCATATCAGTGACTTCCACATCAATGGGAAGTTACTGTCATTTATAATATCTTCTCATATTTATATCAAATTTGGAGCACTGGAAACATTTTCTCTTGCCCTAGATCTTTGCTTACTATCTAGATTTTTAGAACGAGTTCCCTGTTTCCAGAAATACCATATGACCTGGCAACCCCATTACTGGGTATATACCCAAAGGCATATAAATCATTCTATTATAAAGACACATGCACATGTATATTAATTGAAGCACTGTTCACAGTAGCAAATACATGGAATCAACCCAAATGCCCATCAATGATAGACTGGATAAAGAAAATGTGGTACATATATACCATGGAATACTATGCAGCCATAAAAAGGAATGACATCGTGCCCTTTGCAGGGACCTGGATGGAGCTGGAAGCCATTATTCTTGGTAATCTAATGGAAACGCAAAACCAAACAGTGCATGTTCTCACTTAAAAAGTGGGAGCTGAACAATGAGAACACAAGACACTGGGAGGGGAACAACACATACTAGGGCCTGTTAGTGGTAGGGTTCGAGGGGAGAGAGAACATCAGGAAAAACAGCTAATACATGCTGGGCTTAATACCTAGGTGATGGGTTGATAGGTGTAGCAAACCACCATGGCACACGTTTACCTATGCAACAGACCTGCATATCCTGCACATGTATCCTGGAACTTAAAAAAAAAAAAAGTATCCTGTTCCTGTCTGCCCTATCTATTGAAATCACAGTCCAATATCCATCCCTCCTTCAAGGAGTGCTCCTGTCATACTATTCCAACTTTTCCTTATGAGACATTCTTAGATTTCTAGGCATACAATTATGTCCATTGACAAATTTATGTTTTCCTGTTTATAAAATCATAGAAAGTGGTCCTGTATGTTTTGGTATTTGTGTGGAGCAAATATCACAATAAGCTTTTATTGGCACTGGGTTTTTATATGAATGAGTTAAGAATCAGTGTATTTTATATGAATGAGTTAAGAATTAGTGTATTTAAAATTTATGATTGCTGTGAACAAATAAGGTGCAGATAGAAAATGGCCAGGCATGTGGCTCACACCTGTAGTCCCAAGTACACCAGAGGCTGAGGCAGGAGGATCACTTGAGCCCAGGAGATCGAGGCTGCGATGAGCTCAGGAGATCGAGGGTATGATAAGCCCAGGATATCGAGGCTGCGATAAGCCCAGGAATTTGAGGCTGCAATAAGCTGTGATTGTACCACTGCACTCTGCCTGAATGGCCAAGTGAGACCCTGTCTTTAAAAAACAGACAAAAAAGAGATTATAAGAGTCTTTAATAAAAAAGTATTATATTTGTTTTTGAATGCAAATATTTTTGTTTCGCTATGTGTTCTTTTTTTAGCACTTAGCAGAGATCTGGCCAGTGTGACCCTGTGGCTTCTTTTCTCCCTCCAGCATGGACTGTGAAGTCTCTCAAAACAGAAATTCTTCACCCATCTACCAACTTCTATGTGATTGCCAAACCATGGGATGCAATGACTTCATCACCCCTTTAAAATACAAGTCTCTTTGAATGTATCTTTATTAGTGGACTGTCACAATGTTACCAAAGTTTCTGTGTGAGGGAGTTGTGGGTCTTGTGACAATCATGTATATGAACTCTAATGTTCTTTGACATGGACCATTCTGATTAATTGAATAACCTGATTACTAAAGCTTGCATTTATATCATACATGGGTTACTTAGTTTTGAAAAATACAGTGAAATAAGGTTTCCCTTTTTAATACCTATTTTATGTCCCATAAATTTTCTAACCCCTCAGCATAGAGTACAGTAGTTTATTCAAACTACATTCTACATCACATTCATTAAATAGATATATTTCTGAATCCCATTCTTATATGAAGATTCAAAATTTTAGGTTCTAAAATTATGAATGCTGATTATCCTCATACTATGAAAGCCTGGAAGTGGGGTTGATGCAGAGTTTCTGTACATTAGCTGACTTTATGATGAGTTTCCTTTTTTTCTGAATTATTTGTAATTATTTTAGTTTGCAAACTCAACGAATCCACTAGAAATTTGGTTTCTTCTAGAGGAGTTTTTTTCATGTCCCTGTGCCACTTAGCAGTTTCTTTCCCTGTCCTTGAGGGCTCTGTCTGCAGCTCTTTATCAGGCTCTGGTCAGATGCTGTGCATGTCTCACCATTTTCCAACATCAGTGTTGTCTTATTTCCTTTTACATACAAATATGAATTCCCTTTCCAGAAGGTTGTAACATATTGAATTCCTATAATTCATACTAGAAGCTTTCACTTTTATAGGGGGGCTTTCATTAGAGAATCTCTCTATCCTAAATTTTGTCAAATTCTTCCTTCCTTTAAAGGAGCTTTTGTGAACTTCATTAAGTCAGAGTTATGGAAGATGTGGGTTTTGATCTTGGGCTTTGCTGAGCTGCTGATTGGCTCAATGCACAGCTTGGCATATTCTCGGGAATGCTGAGTGCGTTCCAGAATTCTGTAATCTGTCTTGTTTAGTGCATTGTCTGTAGGTTACCAGTCATTACTTAGAAGGAAAAATTGTCTTCCGTGTTCCGTGTGTCTGCATTTCGACTACAGTTGTGTTGTAAGTCAAGTATGTTCATCTTTGAATTCAATCTATTAATTTCTGCTGTGTGAGTACATATTTTAGGAGTCTGGGAAACTATATGGGCATGATGGCAGATGCAAACTGTGGCTACATTCATATGAATGTATGTTCCAAGAACTGATGTGAAATTGGCAATATATTTTTTAAAAACTCACACTACAGCTACTGACAATGTGTAGTTTAAAACTCCTACTGTGTTTTCTGCTTGGTTTCCCCAGATGGGAGAACTGTGATTGGAACATTATTACAGAATTGCTCTTGCTTTAGATAGCTTTATTTTTATTCAAGTTGCTTTTTAAAAAATCTTTAAAATATATATACTCTCAAACATCAAAAGCACATTTGGGCTCATTTTTGAAGACGGAAAATAAATTTAATGGATGCCAAAATGTCTGAAAACTAGCATGCTTACCAGGATTGTGATAATGGTATGTGGGTGATGAGGGAGTTTCATGGTGGTTGCAAATATTAAACAAGGTTTAATCGTCTGCATGATGAAATGGAAAGAGCTTTGGACTGGGAGTTAGGGGACCTAGGTTCTGGTCTGGGTTCTGTTCCAGTCCACCTTATCTACTTTCTTCATGCAAATTTTCTCACCTTTCTCTGCTCTGTCAATTCATTTGTAGAAAAATGGATGGACTGGATGATGTCTAAGAAGACTAACTATGGAATGTCATGGCTGTCCTTGATTTTAAAATGAACATTAAATAGAACAAATGGAGCAAAGTGACCTTATGTTAAGACTGTGTAACCTCTACTAGGCAACACACATTTAGGACAAAAGTCACAAAACGTAGCTATTCATCTAAGTGTCTTATCTCGGAGACCTTCAGGAAGTCAACTCTGAATGCCTAGAAATCCCTCACTAATGGACAGATTTCTTTTCGGTGCGATATTGACTGCCATTGACACCAGTAGCAAAGCACTAATGGAAATGCAGAGATGCATGAGAAGGTGATTAGCTTGCAGCCAGCTGAGTCTGTGCAGGAGGGAATTTGGGTTCTCAGAATCACTTATGCAGCTTGTCTTTCGTTCCTCAGAGATGAAATGTTCCAGTCTTGTCTACTATTTTCAATACTGTGAGGCTTAGCAACAGCTTTAACTGGACATCTGTTTCAGTTTTTAAGTTATGTCTCAAAAATAATTCTACCTAGAATGGCCCAAATAGTAAAACATGCTTCCAAAAATGCATATTGACCATATATTGATTATGTGCTATACTGCATTTCATTCAAAGGTATACATCTTTTCATTTTAAGTTCTGAATTTGAAATTATTTATTATTGATGGCATCTTTCAATTAAAATTGGTAAACCTTTTGCTCTTAGTGGCAAATAAAATCCTTGTGCATCAAAGACATTCAGTGGTATTTTTGATTTGATCGGTTATAGTATTAATCTGTAGTATCAGGCATGATCTAAGTTCCTTTTTAGGAAAATATTTATAATAGAGACAGAAAACCTCCATTAATATGGTTGGGATGTTGGATGTGGAAGAATTTTGCTAAAAATAACGAGGTTGCGTTTCACAGTTGAGTCAACTGTCTCACGCTGCTCCCCTGCAGCCCTGCCTGCTCACTTTACTAGCTAGTAAAAAGTGTTTTTATGGAATTAGAACTCTTTAAGTAAATAGATTTTCCTTTTTGCAAATGTACTTCCTTACAAGAAAATAGGTGTAAAGCACTTAGCCCAGAGCCTGACACACAATAAATGGTAACCATAAAGTGCCTTCTGGGTAGAGCACTTTCTAGCTAAGTGCATGGGTTTTGCATTTCCATATTTAGCTTTCTGTGAGGGTTGCTGTGTCTCACCAGGAGCAATGAAGACCCTAACTTTAATGCAGTGAGCCAAATGACTGGACCATCCTGTCAATGGAAATAATTAGGCTCTAAGGTCTGGATAATTTTAAAATTTTTCATTTTGAATTATTCTCAGACTTACAAAACAATCACAAAAACAGAATTCCTGTAATCTGTCTTAGATTCCCCAAACTGACATTTTCAAGAACCACATGCAATTATCAACATCATGAAATTTACATGATGCACTATTCCTTTATAATTCAGAGATTACTTTCAGTAAAAGGCCAGAGAATAAATACTTTTGGCTTTGTTGGCTGTAAGGTCTTAATTTCATCTCATTTCTGTTGTTGTAGCTCTGAATGGCACTTAAAAGAATAGTAATGGCTATGTTTCCAAAACCTTAATGACGAAAATAGGTGACCAGCCAGCCTTAGTTTACCAACCCATAAATCCACAAATCATATTTCTAATTTCACAATTTTCCTATTAATATCCTTTCTCTGGTCCAGAGTCCAATCTAGGGTCGTGTGTTATATACTGTTGTATCATCTTAGTCTCTAATTTGGAACAATTCCTTCATCTGTTTTTATATTTAATGACTTCAAAACTTGGGAAGCATACATCAGCCTGTTATTTTATAGGCTGTGTTAGTCCATTTTCACAGACATACCTGAGACTGGACAATTTCCAAAATAAAGAGGTTTAACTGGACTTACAGTTCCACGTGGCTGGGGAAGCCTCACAATTATAGCGAAAGGCAAGGAGGAGCAAGTCACGTCTTACATGGATGGCATCAGGCAGAGAGAGAGAATGAGGAGGATGTAAAACTTGAACCCGCTGATAAAACCATCAGAACTTGTGAGACATTCACTGCCACAAGAACAGTGTGGGGGAAATTGCCCCCATGATTCAATTATCTCCCACTGGGTCCCTCCCACAACACATGGGAATTATGGAAGTACAATTCAAGATGAAATTTGGGTGGGGACACAGAGCCAAACCTTATCATAAGCTATATGTCCATTTGGGCATCCCTCGTATTCCTTCATGGTTATACTTAGATTATGCACTTTCATTATCCATAGTACAGATGTGATATTGTGGCCTTTTCTGCTTTATATTGGGAGGCACAGTCTTAATTTATCCCATCATTGGTGATGCTAACCCGAGTCATTTGGTTAACATGTTATCTGCCAGGTTTCTCCCCTGTAAATTTATTCCTTTTCCATTTGTAATTTAGACGTTAACAATTTCCCCTTTGTAATTATCATATGGTTATACTTTAAGAATACAAGAATATTGTTTCTTTATACTTTTCCCATTAATTTTATGCAGTGATGATTCTTTCCTTAAATAGTTAATACTGCATTTTTTGCTAAATGGTGAAATTTAGATTTTATCCTAGCCTGGGCATGGTGGTTTATGCCTGTAATCCCAGCACTTTAGTAGACTGAGGCAAGGCAGATCACTTGAGGTCAGGAGTCTGAGACCAACCTGGCCAACTTAACGAACCCCTGCCTCTAATAAAAAATACAAAAATTAGCCAGATGTCTCAGCCTCCCAAGTAGCTAAGCTTGGGAGAATCACTTGAACCCAGGAGGCAGAGGCTGCAGTAAGCTGAGATCATGCCATTCTACATCAGCCTGAATGACAGAATGAGACTTTATCTCAAAAATAATATAATTAGAAAAATAAATTTTCTTTATTCTTTCTACGTTTATCACTTGGTATTCTATGGTAAACACATGCTTTCTCTTATACTCTATTACTTCATATTAGCATAAGCTCATGGATTATTATACTTTTGGTTAAGTTTTCATTGCTGTCATTATGTATTTTGTTGCTGAAAGTTATCCCATATTTGCCTGTGATGAGGCCCTTGAAATTAGCTGCTGTCTTCTTTCAATGTCCCCATTTTCTAAAACACTTTTCCTATTGTATGATACTACAGGTATTCCAGGCTCATCTTGTGTTTTGCTTGCTCTGGCCCTAGAATCAGGATGTTTTACCAATGATTGCTGGTTTCTTTTATTACAGAAAAGTATTTAGAAACCATGGTAGGGGAGTAAGTCATGTTATTGTTACTGGAGTACCATTGGTTTCCAGCCCTTTCTGAACATAGCTAGAAAATGTACATATATATGCACACACATACACATATATACACACATTTGTATACATTTCCATACTTATCAATATATCTGTTAAAATCCACAAATTCATACCAGTACTTCTAGTTTCAGTTCAATGTAACAATAACCTACCCCTTCCCTATTTCTTTATTTCTAACTCTTTTCCATTGTGGAAGTTGGCTACCATTATTGATGATATGCTTGCTTATTTGCTAAGGAATATAAAAAGGTAGGAGTGAAATTTTTAACCCATACGCCTGTGAAAGCAAATCTATTTGTGTGAAGTTCTTTTTGTCTCCAAAGAGTAAATTTACTATTTACAAGGTCACATAGGTTATCTCCACACTTCAGTGTGGATCAGGCTATGCGTTTCTAATAGAGTTAGTTTCATTTGTTGGTAGTGTCATGTCATCTTCTCATCTTTAATTTTTATATAATATGTGAAACATTATCATAGTTCTGAAGTCAGAAATACATGAGACATTACACTCAGAGAAATGCCTCCTTCCCATCCTTTCTGCCTCAATCCCAATTGCTCAATCTTATCATTCCATTCCCGTTATCTCCTAGGTGTAGCCAATCTCATTAGTGTCTGATATATCCCTCCTGTGTTTCATTTTGCACAACTAAGCAGATACATATTTTTATATAATTTTCTATCTTCATCAGTAGGAAATATGCTTAAAGTTTCATGTTGCAGCATTGTTTTTAATGGCAAAATATTGGAAACAGCCTGAATGCCAACACCTAGGAGTTGGGTTAACTTTTGTACATTCTCACTATGAAGGGCTATGTAGCTGTCACAGAGAATGAAGATCTCTGGGAACTGATACAGCAATAATTCCAAGATACATTGTTATCTGAAGAAAACCAATATGAGAACAACAGTTTTAAGAAAATATCCCTTCTGAAAGCCCCTACAACATCTACCTCCACACAGTTATTTCCCTACCACTATTTTTGTCCAAATTTCTCTCACTGGAGGATTATCTTAGGCTTTCATTCAGCTCCTGCAAAAAAAAAAAAAAATTGCAGCTGTGAAGGATAACACAGTTAACTGATCACTTGCAGGCAGAGGAAATATAAGCTCAAAGGTGGCAGGTATAATTCCTATAAATACCAGGCATCAGGAGAAATGGGAAAGGGTATCACTGACTGGGAATAAAATCCTGGTATTAAATAAAATAGACAGTTTTTCCTTCTATAGGCCAGCTAGGTTTAGATATAGTTAGTGCTTTGAGTGTATCTTATTAAGAAAAATAATGAGAGTTTAATGAACTAGTAACAATGCAGAATCCCTGACTTCAAAGGTTTCACTTGTGGTTTATATTAACGAGGCAATGAAAGAACTGCCCACCTTTTGCGAGGTGGAAAGAAACAGAATAAATCAGACATAACGAATAAGAAGTAAATCTCTAGCCATAATAAGTCACTGAAAAGAATGTTGTAAGACATTTAACAACCTATTCACTATCCCAAAAATATTATGGATTTGGGCAGAGTGGGAAAGGGAAGAAAGAAGAGGTGATTCCATATGGATTCCTAGGATGCTTTGACAAAAATGTAGGCATTCTTGGAATTAAACCCCATTTAAGTGAACTAACTGCAATTTTTTTCTAAATCGGCCATCTTGGAGTGTTTGAGGGCACATAGGTTCCTATTCTTTCACTGCTTTTCCTTGTCCCTTATCATTCCTTCAAGAGTGATGCTAATGAACTTCTTCCTTCTGCCCCAGTATCCCCTTTTCTCTAGCCATATGGTCTTGTGCATGTAGTTTACTTTACATGGACACCTCCTCACCCTCCCCTCCAAACATAAGCCACCTTATTTTGTCTAATTACACTCAATCTTCCAGTCTCAGATGAAATGTAACTTCGCAGGCAGTATTTTTCTTGACTCCGCAGAACTAGGGAGAGTTTTCTGTTTTGTATTTGTTTTGTCAACTTATCTAGCAAACTGCCCTCCACTTTCTTACGTAATTGTCCACTTATCCTTCTTGTAAAGTCTTTGAATACAAAGGCTATATCTGTCACATATATCATTAGATTCACCTAGAGCAGTGTTCACCACCCACAACCTATTTGCTAAGTGAATGACTTACCAATGGCCCAACAATTTAGGATGCTGGATAATGTGCTTTCTAGATCCTCTCACTGAATAATGTAGAGATATGGATATAATTGAAATGTATTTGAAAACAAAAAAGGGTTATTGCGGCATGATTACATCATCTAAGATATATTACATATTCTTTGTTGCATGGTAGACAGCCTGATAAAAAGCCTAATCACCTAAGATTAATGGAAATTATTTTCTTAGCTCATGTCATAATAGAGATTATTCTTCTAGTGCAATCTTCCCTACAACTTCAAATGGGATACGATTAATAAAATAATTTTAAATGTGTAACTCTTTGACATGACTCCAGTGGTTCTAATTTAGTTAATGGAAGTAACAACAGTCTGCAGATCTCTTAAAATCATACTAGTAATTTGTTACTGAAGAACTTCATAGAACCTCTCATATATTGCTATTCATTGTGAATCTCTCAGGGGATATAATATAGAGCATTTCCAAAATGATCATGGGGTACTTTTCAGCTTCTCCCCACAGCTTCCAGAGCATTTTCTAGAACTAGTGCATGTTGCTCTCTATCTACCCACCTACCTGCCTACCTGTTTATTGAATGAGTGACTTGTGAATTTTTACCTTCTCTTCTCTTTTCCCATCCTTTTATGCCCTTCCACAATTCCTGTCTGCCATTAAACTTTAGCTTTTCAATTTCTTATTTCCTTCCTACAGAAAGAAAAAGAAAATAAAGAAAAAGGGAGATACTGGTTCCAGACATGCTTTTTTTTGTGTGTTGAAAGCAACCCAGCCCTTCCGTAGATGAAAACATAAGCATAAATGAATCACGTTGAGCACTAGTGTGTTGATGGCAGATGTGGGAATGTGCCCCTACAATTTTCCAGAGGAGGAAAAACATTTGAAATTATTGGGAACATAATAGAACTATTGAACATGCATATCTCAACTGTGTAAAATCTCAAATTTTACACAGTTCACTTCTGTTTCTGTAAGGTATAATCTGGCAAATATGAAAGTAGTAAAGTCAAAAATTAAAAATATGGCATTAGTCAGAGACATCCATAAAACAAAATAGGCAAGAAGAGTGAATTTATAATGACAGTTTTTGGGCTGCTGTAGCCTTGGAGTTTGCTTCCACTGGCTCTGATTGGTCTCCTTAGCTTGTTCTACCAAATGAATCAAACCAGTTAACCAGTTAATCATCCCGTCATGTGGTGTGGGACAGAACAGAGGTTGGCCATACATAAGTCATTTACAAGGCCCTTTGCTCCTTGTTTTCACTCTCCCTCATTTGTTTCTCTGTATGTCTTCTCTATACATCTATTTTTAATTCACTAGCAAACAGGTTCCTTGTAAAGTATGTCTGTGCCTACCTTTGTTTTTAATTAGAAGTGCTTTAATAATGTGAGAAAGTTCATGGAGAAACAAAATAGGTCAAATTATGTCCATTAAGTGACATATTTCCAAAGGCCTGGCCAGAGACCTTAAAGCTGGTACAACTATAATAAGAGTTATTTGGATTGAAAATACTGTCTCTGTTAATTTGCTATTTTTCTCAATTTTTGCTTGGAAGAACTTCAAACCTGTAGAGAGGCTTACACAATAGAGATCCTCTTCCAGGTTCACCAATTACTGACATTATGCGGTATTTGCCACCCCCCGACGCATGCACACGTGTACACACAACACACACAGATACTTTTAAGTTAAGCCATTTTAAAGAGAGTTTCAGATATCTTTACAGTTCATTCCTGAATATTTCAGCCTATAGTCCCTGCTAAAAACAGACATTCTGTTATATAACTACCCTATTGTATCAAATTCTATAAAATAATATAAATATTTTAATATTACCTAAAAATGTAAATTAGATAACATAGATAATATATTTATAATTCAATTATAACTATGTAAAATGTATTATGTCTATTATATATTTGGTATGGACTAAATATTTGTTTCTCTCTAAAATCCATATGTTCCAGCCCTAACCCGCCATGGGATTTATTTGAAGGTGGTGCCATTGGGAAGTAATTAGGTCTAGATGAGGACATGCAGCTGGTACCCTCATGATATTTGTTCCCTTAGAACAAGAGACAGTGGATAGCTTCCTCTCTCTCTATGCTTATTAATGGAAGAAAGACTGTGTAAGGTCACAGTGAGAGGGTGTGATTGCAAGCCAGGAACAGAGCCTATACCAACCCTGACCATCCCAGCACGCTAATCGTGGACTTACAGCCTCAGGAACTAGGAGAAAACTAATTTCTGTTGTTTAAGCTGCCCATGCTATGGTGTTGTTATATCTGTCTGACCTAAGACTTTATCATATTAAACATGGCAGTCTGACCTAAGACTATATCATATTATATATGTATTAAAATATAGATGATATGTCTTTATCTTCAAACACATTGTATCTAATGATGTACAATTTTAAAGTGGAGAGAAACAGTGTTGGTGGTGAGCATACTGTAATGAAATCATCTGTCCCTCAGGTAGTCTTTCTTCCTACAGGATGGGTTCTTTAAGATCAAGAATCACATGGAGTCCAGGGCTCCTATACTCTTTGTCCTTGCATTCTCAGCATCTAGAGTTGAGCTATACTTTGAATTCATTATATTGAAATTAACAGATAGAAGGATATTCCTTTATATCAGATTTTAGGACCTTTGGAGCAGAATTCAAGTATATATACATTTCATAGATAGTGCTATTATAATTAAGTGGAAAACACTAATAGGGAATATTTATGAAGAAAGGTTGGAATGCTTCTTGCCTCTGTCAGAGAAGGACTGAATTCATACTAAGTTTTTGCTTGGAAGAATTTCAAACCTGTAGAGAGGCTTAAACAATAGAACAACAGATAGTGGTATTGGAGCTCCTTGTGTGCCCACAGTTTTCACTTCTTGACTTGGCCCAAGAGTATCGGGACTTAGCCTAGTTGGCCATGTCCATACAGAAATGTGTCCTGTGCAGCTCTTTATTCTCTTCTGATTTGTTTTCTTTGTGTACAGCTTTTCTGGGAATAGGCATGATGGTGGCTGTGGAGTGATCTGTAGATAACTCAGATTTGTCTTTATTTTCCCTCAGAACAGACTGTAATGAGCAGACCTATGTCTCCTTGAGCTTTGCCTTGATAGGGATTTCATTAGCTCCTTCCGTGTCAGGCTTTCTCTCTATTTTCAATCACCAGATTGTCCATGATGTAAGGAATGGAGAATTAAATCAACTCACTTATTTTCTGGGTTGTGATTTTCTCTTTTTGCTGTACCTTTGGATCCTCCTTCCTGCATTTGTTCTGTCCCACCCTTGGAAGTGTTATATATAAGCTTCCCTGTCTTTCTTTTCTTCATGTTTCTTATAACTGGAGGCCAATTTGGTGACAGATATTTTTATGCAGAATTTCTCAGAAGCTAATACTTTTGGGGTGGAGGATTCCTCTAATTAAATTGTACCTGTGGTATTTCAAACTTGAACCTAGTGAAATATGACTCTCTGATCATCTACAGTGCAGAATAAATACCATGGATTAACCATGGCTACTCATTTTGAAGGAGGGTTTTCAAATGGAAAAATCAAGAAAAGCTTGGGTGCTCTGCCATGGCATATGGCAATGCTAAAATAAAGAAAAAATATAGTTTGTAGTAACAGATGGATTTGAACCACACTTGGATCTGTTGAATACTTTTTAATATTTAATTTACAATGAATCTTTAATATAACATTTAACTAAGTGTTCTGTCATATTTCTTTGAAATGTATAAAGCCTTGTCAATATAATTGTGTCTAGGAGATTTCATATGAATATTAAGTATTTAAAATTAAAACTGTTGTTGAGAAAATGGTAATTTTCCTGAGATTTTTATGGTTCACTTACACTTGTGCTGTTTGAATGTTGTATATGTTTCTTGACAGTCTGTCAGCTTCTTCTTTATTTCCTGTTAGCTAAAAAAGAAAAAAAAAACAAATAATGAAAGTGACTTTTAGCCATGGAAATGAAATAAACATGAAAACCATGCTGAGGCCATTGAATCTATTCTGTTTGTTTGTATAGAGCCAAATGCCACAATAGTTGTCTAACAATATAAGACATTATGGTTGTAGCTGAATCATAGTTTCTATCCTTCATGAAAATGGGCTGAATAAATGTAGTCACTAAGTAGGTGGTAAAACAACCTCGCTAATCACATCTGAATTTATGCAGAATTACTTACAATGTACTTAAGATACTTCATACAAAATTTATTTTAAATTTTTTTAAGTATATTAAAGCTGGGTATGGTGACTTACACCTGTAATCCCTGCACTTTGTGGAGTTGAGGCAAGAGGATTGCTTGAAGCCAGGAGTTCAAGACCAGCCCGGACAATATAGCAAGACCTTATGTCTACTAAAAAATCAAATTATTTGCTGGGCATGGTAGTGTGTGCTTTAGTCTCAGGTACTTGGGAGGCTAAGGCAGGAGGATTACTTGAACCCAGGAGCTCAAAGTTGCAGTGATCTATGATTGTGCCACTGCACACACCAAAAAAGGTTTTTTAGATAGCAAAGATGGAGAATATAGCATTTAAGATGTGTTCTGATTTATGCTTCATACTTCAAATTGTTCATTGGACTGCCACCTCTTGATCATGATTATAACACCTGAGTCCATTAATGTAGAAAAGAAAAATAAGTGTTCCCACTTCCAGGCTGAGACTTATTATAATAGTTCCTTCTCTTGCATTTGATATTCTGTATTTTGGTATGTGTTGGGCTGACATTCTTACTTTAAGAAGTATAGTGGGAAAGGGGATGTTAAAGACATGCAAAGCTCATAAAGAATTATGACTAGATATCAAGACTTTGTCTAGTAAACACCTGCTGTAGAAGAGAAGGGAAGGACTTGGCTGAGGAACTGTTTTGTTGTTGTTGTTGTTGTTGTTTTTCCTGGTTTGGTAAGAAAAACTTGAGCCAAGTTAAGTTTTGTTAAGCATTTGTAGCTATCAAGACTTCAGAAGACTCACAGGAAAAAAAAAAATCCAGCTCATAATTCTCCCAGTCTGTTTCTCTGACCATTTCCTGTGCACTCTCATATAATTCTGGGTCCTAGAAGTTTTCTTGTTTTTGGTATACTTTTGCCTTGCTGTGTATTATGGTATTTCCACATAGTGTCCCGTTAGGTGTTGATATTTAAAGACAGTTCTATACTCCTTCCTCTTAAGATCTGTGGATATATGGTCCTTTTTAAATAAAACCAAACAAGGATGAGCAATGAACACTTGTCTAATTGGGTGAGTTATGGGGAAATCATCATGACATGGCATCATCTGCTCTTTGAGTCTTTGATCTTAGCCTCTGATCTGCGTCTAGCTGTTTCCTGTCTGTGTCTAGCTGTTCCCTGTCTGCATCTAGCTCTTCTTTGTTCCCCTCTCCCTGACCATTTGCTAATGACATGGGAAGATGTGTTATTTGATTTGGCTGATCTGTAGGTTTTGGTTTGGTTTGGTTGGTTTTCACCTTTTTGAGACAGAGTCTCACTCAGGCTGGCGTGTAGTGGTGTGATCTCAGCTCACTGCAACCTTCACCCATTGGGTCCAAGAGATCCTCTCACCTCAGCCCCCCAAGTAGCTGAGATCACAAATGTGCACTGCCATGCCTGATTACATATTTGTATTTTAGGTAGAGACAGGGTTTTGCCATGTGCCCAGTCTGGTCTTGAATTCCCGAGTTCAAGCAATCTGCCCACCTTGGCCTCCCAAAGTGCTGGGATTACAGGCATGAGCCACCATGCCCGACTCTAGTTTTTAACTCTAATATTGGATCAACCTTGTATATTTTGGGGGGTTATGAAGCTTTTACAGAAAAGCAGCTGAGCTTATCCTACATAGCTATTGTTTTATATTCAGACCTGGAGCTTCAGATTGAAAAGGAATAAGTACTCAATTTCATAATAGGCTAAATGCTCTAATATTTTATTGTATTTTTTCTTATCAAAAGACAGGCTCTTCTCTGTTACCCAGGCTGTAATACAGTGGCACCATCCTAGCTTACTGCAGTTTTGAACTCTTAAGCTGAAGGAATACTTTCACCTCAGCCTCTCAAGTAGCTGGGACTACAGGCAACTGTGACCACACCCAGCTAATTTAAAAATTACTGTAGAGATGAGGTCTCACTATTTTACCCAAGCCGGTGTCAAATTTCTGGACTCAAGTGGTCCTCCTGCCTTGGCCTCCCAAAGTCCTGGGATTACAAACGTGAGCCACCGCACCCTACCTTAATATGTTAATACACTCAATCCATTCATATTTCCTTTGAGCAAATAGTCTCTTTGCCCACTCAGTAAGTGCCAAATTCTATTGAGCCAGTGGTTTGCTTTAGTTTGGGGGCCATGTAAATGGAATCTCGGTTCCCTCTCCCTGGTCTGCTCTGTTCTCAAGCATTGACTAACTTTGGTATCCTTTCCTGAGGGTATCCTTTTCACATGTACTTCGTCTACGGCTCCCTATGTGAAAATAGCATCACTAATGCTCAGCCTATCTTGATTCTTTCTGAAGGACAACAAATGGCATTGTTGCAATCCAGAATAGTTTTGCTTTTTTAAACAAATAAGAGTGCACAGTGAAATGGATTGTGAGTGATTTGTGCCCCACCGTTCAGTGACATTACTGCACCATATGGTGCTCAGTGAATGATTTTAAACATACTGGGAAATGTTACCTACTCCACAGTACAATAGGCATTTCTTTAAAAATACATGTAGCAATAAAGCATGGACTTACTTAGCTGCCTTTTCTGCTGTCAGGCATACTATTTTAACAGAGCTTTTATTTTCTAGTTAATAAGCATCACATAATATGAGGCTACCTGCTTGTTCTTGTGCTGGGCCATGTGCTGGAGCTGCTGAAGGTTTAATTACTATCTCTGGTGCGATAAAGCTGCCTATTCCTGCAGCTGAGGAGCTCCCTGATAAGGAAGATGATGATGTTATTTTGAATTTTCCCTGTCTTGAGAACATATCAGCAATGCATTTAGGATTGCTTACACTGGAAGAGGATTGAAAGCTGAGAGAAGAGATTAGAGTCAACTCTCTGCAGTTGTACACAATTTGAAAGTTTAAACCCCAGAGTTAACTCACAGTTCATGAGTCTACATTTGTATTCACTTTTTTATTATTACAGAAAAATGTTGTTGATAGATTCGTCACCACTGAGACTCTCTTATCTCATTTGAGCACCAGGGTTCCAAAGATCAAACTGATCTTTCTCAGGCATCCTTTATTTTCCAAAATGGGCCAGGAATTATTTCATCTTCAGGGAAGGGAGAGCAAGGGAGTGAATAATGTAGATTTAAAAGGCTATTTCTTATATGAGGGATTTGCTTCAAAAAATAATATGAACTTTGCAGAGATAGCCTGTGGGTTTTTGTGGTGACATCCTGGTAGTTTAATGGATATTCTGAATGTGTATTGGTGACACTGCATTTCAGCTGGAGAAATTACCACTGCACCTTCACTTTGCTTTTACCATAAATTGTTCCTTTGCTGTTTAGTGCAAGATGTAATTCACTTAAATGATGACAGAAAGTGTGTGTTTTAAATAGTTTGCCTGGTGTTCCCAGCCAGGTGTCCAAAGATGATGATGTGATGTTAGAGTTTTAAAGTTGTGCTGGTTAAAAGAAGTTAGAGGAAAGAAACGTTAATGAGAATGAGTTTTCAAAGGGTAGTGAGCCATTTCTGTTGAGCGTGAAAAGTTACTATGAAGCAGTCGCCTTAAGGGCTACAAGAAGGTAACAATGTACAGATTAAAGCGTGTGCAAAGCTTTTGTTTGTGGAGAATGGACTAACTATGGTAGAGCTACGCTGTGCAGAAAGAGACCAGACCAAAAGGAGGCTATTAGGAATTAGCTTTTACTTCACATCCATGTTCACATCTCATGTCAGGCATCAGTGAGCTCCCAAATGCTTATTTGTTACTGTCTCAAAAGGACACACTAAACTCCCCTTTCATTTATCGTTTTTTTTTTTTTTTTTTTTTTTTAAAGACAGAGTCTCGCTCTGTCTTCTAACAGACTGCAGATGTATAGCCAGGATCTTCATAGGTTCAGACCTTTTGTGAGGGAAGCACAGCTGGTGACTATTTGGGATTGTAGAATTTTCAAAAACCAAGTGTGTTTTATGGTTGTATAATGCACTGAGAATTAAATGCTTACAGTTTTTTTCTGAGATTCTTTGGGGCTCTACTTCAATGAGGAGGTAAGACTAGTTTTAATTAGCAGATCGAATTTTCATACATAAATGAATTTTCTAAGGAGAATGAGAAAATTAGTTTTATTATAAGGTCCTAAATGTTCTTCTTACAACCTTTTCTATATTATTTATTTCCATAGCTGACTTTAAAAATCCTATATAATAGAAAAGTGGACTTCAGCTAAGGCTTGTATCTAAATTACTAGCCTGAGATGAACAGTTGAAATTAGTGAGGTTGTTTTATAGGGAAAACCATTTTAAGGGAGAAAAATATTTATGTGTAGGTTCATTCCATCTCTCTTGCATTGAAAGGTGAAGAAAGCAAGCTCCTTGAGTTTGCTTTTTGTGTGAGGCTCTGCAGAGGAATCACAAAGTAATTAAACTAAAAAATGTCTGTTGCCAACAGTTTGTTAAAGGCACCAAGATAATTAGCACGAGTCACTGACTATAGGTTCTTAATGTTCCACACCTTGATCGTTGCTACACTTACTGGTGCTGGAGAAAGAGAGAGAAGAAAAAGAATGTTCAACAAATTCCACGTGGGGAAATCAGAGATGGTTAAGAAATCCTCCCCCTGCAGTAGAGCTTTTATCTAATAAAAAAGACAACATGAACACAAAAAAAGGAACGTGAGTTACAGTTCAGACCATGCTCAATGATGGCAATCCAATGTTCATACAGTAACAATAGAAACAAATAAGATTAATGCTGTTGGCTTTGCAAGCTATATTTAACAGTGGAATTTCATTTGTTACAAATCAACATTTGGGAGAAAGCAATGGAATGAATAAAGATTATTGAGAATTTTCTTCTCTTATCCAAACTATTAATTTAGCTGCATTTTATGGAGTTGGCAGTTCCTAAAGTTATATAAGAATTGCCTAGCAATTGAATTAGTCCCGTTAGTTCAAATGCATTTTTGAAACAAGGAATTATATTTTTAATCCTTTTTGTATTAGAGTGGAGGGCAGTACTTGGCATTCCAAATGATGATCGTTTTTAGATTTTCTGTATTATATGATTTTCAATATGAAAATTCCAAGTATTCTACCTCTTTGTACTCTCCCACCTCCTGAATCTCAGAAGAAATTTGAAGTGTTTTTAGAAGTAGGTATGGGCAAACTGCAATCTGTATCTCATGGTGCCAAAAACGTTCTTGTATTGTGTTTTTTTTCATCACATACATATAAAATCTTACTACTTTCTATCTCAAGTAAAATTGGAGTTATCAAAATGAATTGAAATGTTCTGTAGTTGTGCTATCTAAATAATAAGTGGGATGCTGAGTATCACTTGCTCAAGGAAACCCTTTGATTTGGTGCAATCATTTGTTCCATGCATTTTCTTTTTGCGCTAGTTGGCAACAGCAACAGGGGAGAAGAGAAGTGTGTTTGAAGTCTGTCTTTCCTGAAAGTCTTTTACCTAAAAGAAGAGATTATCATTTGATCCAGCAATCCAATTACTGGATACCTATCCAAAGGATTGTAAATCATTCTATTATAAAGACACATGCACACGTATGTTTATTGTGACACTGTTTACAATAGCAAAGACTTGGAACCAACCCAAATGCCCATTAATGATAGACTGGATTAAGAAAACATGGCACATATACACCATGGAATACTATGCAGCCATAAAAAAGGATGATTTCATGTCCTTCACAGGGATGTGGATGAAGCTGGAAACCTATCATTCTCAGCAAACTAATACAAGAAAAGAAAACCAAACACCGCATGTTCTCACTCATAAGTGGGAGTTGAACTATGAGAACACACAGACACAGGGAGGGGAACATCACACACTGGGGCCTGTTGGGGTAGGGGACTAAGGGAGGGATAGCATTAGGGGTAGCACTAATGTAGATGACAGGGTGATGGATACGCAAACCACCGTAGCGCGTGTATAACTATGTAACAAGCCACACATTCTGCACATGTACCCCAGAACTTAAAGTATAATAAATATACTTAAAGTATAATAAATAGGTTATCATACCTTCTGACCATAGGCCAGAGAGAATGTTTACAGAATAATGTATTTGGTGAAGAACATGTGATCCTGTTTCTGAAAAGTCCTATGTGGTGGAAATAAATGCCGGACCTAGTGGTGAGTGAGTAAAACCATATGAATGGGGGCTACCTAGCTTTGCTGGAAAGAACACTGGACTAAAAAAACATAGATTATATGTACGTGAGGAAGCATGGCTATTTAGAGCAAGAGAATGGGGGAGTAGATGCCTTTTTGGGAGTTTATGCCATTGATAAAAAGAGTTGATGAAAATTTCTGGGAAGGCATGTCCTAAAAACCTGTGATGTCTTTCATACTCCTTGGAAGTCACTCCTCAACTTCAGAACTTAGTGATCCCTCCTGCCTAGATAATGGAATCTATTCAAAGCCTTCTGCACTTGGGCCTAACCTTCTCTGCACCATTGCTCTCCTCAGTGATCTGAACTCTAGCCAGCAACCCTCTTCTCACTTCTGTTCATAGTGTTCATAAGCCAGGAACGATCACTCCTATGTCACCATCAGCCCACGTACTTTCCTCTAAGTAAAAGTCATATCATTTTCATAACAGCATCCTTGAGTCCCACATCTCATAGTGCACTCCTCTTTTCTGCTTTCCTTTGGCAAACTTGGTTTGTTATTGATTGACTGCTTGTCTCTCCTTGCATATTTGTTTTATGTATGTGTTGTCATCTTCAGTTGGATATGAGGCTTTTTCACAAGAGCACCACGTGGTGTATCATTTTGTCTGCTTCTCAGATCATCCTCTGAATAGTGCCTTGTTGCCTAGCAAATACTCCTTGCATGCTGTATGGATGATGGCAGACCTCCATCACAAAACTATTTTGCGACATTCCAACCTGAACTGGGGTGCACTGGTCCTTTCACCTGTATAACAGGGTGAGGGTTTTAGGGCCCTGTCCTGGCTCAGCTTTGGAGTGACTGTTGTCCTGTGCTGTGGAAGTGCAGGTGCCCTGTCTGCATTTTAAATCTTCTAAGAACCTCTGAACCTAGCTCCTACTGAGCACAGCTCTCCTGGAAAGCACAGCAGGCAGCACCAGGACAGAGAGTGCTCGGTGTGTCTCTGCAGGGCCTGGGCTTGGGGTTATTAAAGCAGAGTGTTTCTGTAATTGCAGCTCAGTGGGAAAGCTCCCTGTGCCACCTTCCAGTCTGTTGACCTCAGCTTCCTTCTGAGCAGGCTGAGAATGTGTCTGTAAACCAAGCTAGGACTGCAGGGACAGCTTAAGTTCCTTTGATTCATCTGCCCTTGTTCCCTAGTTTGTCTGTGTTTACAAATAAAGGAGATGATATATATCAGAGGCGCCCCAGGTGCAGCAAGGGGAAGACTGTCATGTACGTGGGTACTGCTGGACCCCTGTGACCTCTTAGGTCGCTTTTCTGAAGGATTTAGGCCAAGGGTCGTATCTGGACTTTTTTTTTTATTTTTTATTTTATTTTATTTTATTTTTATTTTTTATTTTTTTTTTAAAGCTGGTCAAGTGAGTATCTGGACTTTTTGAAATGTGTGCTTCATGTGAGTCATTTTATTTGCTTTTTGCTTATGGTTAGTTTTCCTCTTGAGATAAGTTTGTCAGTCTTTGTTTTTTTGTTTGTTTGTTTCAGGAGGCTCATTCTTCATTCTCTCACCATATTGCAAGCATTGCAGTGTCACTTAGGACTTTGCTGCTGTGTGCTGTCTCCCTCCTAACTTTTTGTATAATGTTTGGTTCCCAGTGATTAGGTGATTACAAATCACTCTGGCTGCTGCTTACAACCTGTCACTCTATACTCCTAAACCTTTACTGTTTAAAAAAACTTTAAGAGGATAAGTATGCTGGCTTACTGACTGCTGTCCTCCATCTCCTTGCCTTGTGAAAGCCCTTGCTTACAAGTGTTATGTACACATCGTTTTTGAATACATCTCCTTTCAAATACAAAGTGCCCTGTACATGTCATCTTCTGCTAACACAGACAGTTTTCTCTCGTGACTCATTTTTTGCTTCGTGTCAACCCCCTAGTTGTCTTGCAGTACTTCCCTGGAGTGTCTGACCTCCTGCGTGGGTTCTGAGCACAGCAAAAGGTCTTGAAGAGCAAATAATGCAAGCTTTGCATGATATTTCTCAGTACACAAAGGATGCTTCAAACATTTTTTGCAAGACTGGAAGCCTAGGTTGATGTCAAGAGGCTCACCCCCTCCGATTTGCCCCATATTTGAGACCCTGCCCTACCCTGTGGGTTTGCTACATTACAGGGTCTCCTGCCAGAGATGTGAATTATCCAGCATTCATACTTTGGGCTGCACCTGCGTGATCCTGGCTTGGGATCATTTCTCTTCCCTTTTGGAAGCCATGTGGCCACTCAGACATGGTGTCTACACAATCAATCCATTAATTTTAGAACTCATTTTACTATATTGACCAACGGAAGCTCCAGAGAGAGCTGAAAAATTTGAGTGTTTCTGTTATACACCCAGATTGTAAAGGTGCTATGGCCTAACAGTGCAGGAAGGATGAGGAATGGAGCAGGTGTGGTCTAGAATGGGAATGGTGGCTAGTAAACTCCTGTAGTGGTCCCAGATTGCCTTCTCACTGTGTTTCATATGCACCACTAAAAAGCAAAAGGCAGTGTCTCTGGTGTTTCAGGTACAGGAGTGGATGTGATTCAGCAGGTGTCTTTGATGACTGGGAAAACTCTAGAAAGGGTAGAAGCAAATTCTCTGGCCTTATATTTACAGCTACCTCCCATGTTGAGAAAAATACATATTTCTTTGGATTTCCTACATTACTGACTGGAGAAGAAGACCTGCTAACATTAGCGTGGTGGTCTCTGAGCTGAGGAATGAATAAAAGTCATCTCCTTCCACCTGCTCCTTTGACAGGAGATTACCAAAGCCTAGTAACGTATAGTCACACAGCTACCCTGACTTCCTTTCCAGTCTTCTAGGATACCTTGCACATTGCTTAGTTACGTTTTAGTCCAACTCCCACCAATCTGATGAAAACAGTCCACCATGCCCTTTCCCCTCCTGGTTTAAGTGGGACAGCAGCTGCTCCTGAGCCCCACAAGTTGGAGATCTGAATATCTTCACTCTTCTCTTTCCACCCTAAAAGACTGAATGACTGAGCTGCATTGATTCTGCCGTAGCTAGAGATGCTGCTGTCAGTTCCCTCCCTTCCATTATCTTACATCTGCAGGAATCTTTTCTAGAACAACTGTGGGTACATTCCCTGCAGCTTTTTCTGGCTTGCCTGGCCTGTCTGGCACTAAATTCCACTGGTAGATCTACCTCCCCAGTGCATCTCTGTGTTCCTATGGACCTGTCCCTATTTTTAAGTCTCCCTGGACTCTATTGCTTGAGAACATCTACCTGAGAACCCAGGTGAGGAAAACCAGTGACTTAATGAGGAGAAAGCAAAATTTGTAGTTCAGTTACACAAAGGTGTGTATAAGGAGAGACAGGGAGTACTGAGGCGTCATAAAGTCTAGCTTTGCTTTGTCTAGTAGCTAAACAATGTACACTTTGATATATAAAGCTGCCAATTTTTGTACATTTACGTTATATACCCATATACATTTTTATATATCATCTTAGGCTGTTCATGCTTCCATAATGAAGTACTGTAGACTAGGTGGCTTAAACAACAGAAACTTGTCTCCCACAGTTCTGCAGGCTGGGATGTCAATGATAAAGGCTCCAGTACGGAAGGTTTTATTCTGAGTTCTTCTCTCATGGCTTGTAGACAACTCCTAACCTTTCTGTGTGCTTAAGTGAAGAGAGAGAGAGAGGGTGTGAGTGTGTCCACACCCTCTGGTCTCTTCATATATGGGCACTAGTCCCACTATGAGGACCCCACTCTCATTATGTCTTTAAACCTAATTATTTCCCAAATACCTTGCTTGCTAATACCAGTATATTGGAGATTAGAGCTTTAATATATGAACTTGGTGAGGGGCATGCAGCGTTTAGTACATAGTGTACACACATAAACAGATACGTAAACATTATAATATGAAGCATGTGAACTTTTCATCATATTTGAAAGAATAATGTGCTAAGGCATATTTTATTTAGGGAAATGCTGAAATCTTTTCCCAAAAGACTCCATTTAGAGTATGATTTTTATTAATATTGATTATTCTTTTCATTATAATTTCATGATGTTAGGATTCTCACTTCCAGATCAGAAAGTTGAAAGCAAAGCTTATTTGAACCTGATCTCTTCAAGCAGAAGGAGCAAAAGTTTCCTATAAAACTAGAATTTAGAATGATAGAGGATGATGCCGAATGTTGTTACAATTAGGAATAACATGCACTGACAATTAAAGCAATATGTCAATCTTTATATATTGTGCAGAAACTGGTAACTGTATATGCATTGGAATTATCGTTCTTAACCCTATAGCAATTTTTATGTCCACTTTAAGAGAATAAAGAAGCATTGAAGAAAAAGTGATTTATTTAACATCACACCTCCCCAGACCGTGCTTGCCAACCTCTTGCTTAAGACTCTAAATATTACCTTCTAATCACTAAATAATGAGTAAAAGGAAGGTGTTGTGTTAAATTCAGTGGATGGCTACAAAGGAGGGTGGGAGGGGGAGAAAGAGAGGGAGGGAGGGATAGAGATAAATATTCTTCCAGGAAGAATTATTGATCTAGTAAAATATATAAGGCAGTCAAATTGGTATGATAGCCAGCATTAAAAATCAGCTTCTTAAATGTTCCAAATGAATGGAAGAGAAAATGCCTAGGAATTTGAATGAGATTTGTGTGGGTCGACTGGGATGATCATGAAAGGTTTTATGGAGGAAATGACACTTAAATTTTGCCTTTAGAATCCAAATAATTTATCTTGTTCCTTTTACCTCTGCCTCTTCAAGGGCCCTAATCCTAGGTGATTTATAACCGTAGACTCTCACACTGGAGAGGAGTTGGGCCGGCTGCACTGGCTGTGTTAACAGACCCCTTCCAGCTACTGCCTCACACAAGTCCCTTACTCAGTGGTTCTGCTTTCCTGAGAGCCTCACATAATCATCAGCTCTGCAGCAGAATCTTCCGCAGACTCAGCTGTGGGCCGTGATTATGTGTCTTAACTATTCTTATTTAGAGTGAGTCATTTAATTCAAGAGAAGATGATCTATATTCTTTTAAGTTTCATTAGCAGCCATTAGAATGCTTAATCTCGTGTATCTTTTTTTTCCCCCTAGTCTGAAGCACTGTCATTAGTTTAGATAGCATTTATTAAATTTTTAGCCTGCCAAGCCACTGTGGTAACATGAAATATTGAAGTTTTGCTGCTTTGATTCTAAGCATAAAGTCATTATCACAAAGCATATAGTCATCCTGTGTTTTGCACACCTGCGTAGGCTTGACTTAGCAGAGCCAGTGCCTCCTCTCCTCTTTGTGATTTCTTGTCACAAATTTCTTTTGCTTTTGTTTTGTGCCAGTGATTTTCATTTCATGTTAAATCTTCATTAACTTAAAAGGTGAGTAGATGTAGTACAGGAACATCGCCAGGAGAACCTGTTTGAAAGTTGGACGTAATTTCAAAGGTGAGCATTGCAGCATTTTGAAAGAACTCATTTGCCTTTTGGGATTTAAAAATAACTTTGTAATTATGGATTGTTTCAGCATAGATACATTTTTAAGTAACAAGTGCCTGAAAATCTTAACACAGTAGACCCAGCACAAAGCAGTCTGGAATAACCTTGAGTTCACAGTTCTGCACAGACTGAGATAAAATCTGTCAAGGTGAATTGAAAGGCATCTAGACAGCTGGAGTTGGAGGTTCTGTGTTTTCCCCTAAAGCAGTTGATGACATTTTTTGATATGTAATTCAGGCCAGACAACTGTATTTCTTATCCTGCTTTAGGTGTCTGTGATGTCCTTAGCCAAAAAAGAAAAGAACATTGGAGAGACTTTCAGAATTGCCTCAAGTCACTTTTTCTAAAACTAAACTTGTTCGTGGTCTTTAACTTCCACATCTGTGAACAGAGATGCCCCTCATATTTTTATTTTAAAAAATTTAATGCTTTCTTTTGCTGGTTTGGGAATTTTAAGGATATATTATTTATTTTAAAAAAGTACAGTTTTTCATTCACCTTAAAGTTTACTGGCTAAAGTACTTTATCTTTTGTGTTGTCTTGAGACGGGGCTTTAATATTTCATTGGTAATAAATTCCAAAAGATGAATAAGAATTGCAAAGGAGGGTTTTGCTTTGTAGATTTATAGTGACTCTGTCTGGACTTGGCTCCTGCTGTCATATCTCAAGAAGGGCATTAAGACTCACCAGCTTACACATTGCTTGGATCCTAGAATGCTGGTGAGCTTCTGCATGCCTTTGGACTGTGACCATGGCTTTGATGTTTCTGTGAAAGTGTATATTTCACTTTCACATCCTTGGTCATAATTACTTCTTTAGTTTATAGATACTACCCACATTTTGTTAACACTATCATCATCTGTTTTTCACTGCAGGTCCCAGGAATTCTATGGCATAAGGCAGCAAAGGCTCAGTAAACTTCAGATGTTAGATTAAACCTTGCTTAAAATACCCCCCAATGCAAATTACAAGAAAAGAAAGTGCATTTAGTGGTGATTTGACAGCCCTTTACAGTTTAAAGAACACTTTGATATCAATGATCACATTAAAACAATTCAATAAGAGGGTAATCTGCTATCACCCTGATTTTATAGACAAGGAAACTTCATCACAATGACATTAAATAGTTTGTCCAGCAGCTTACCATAAAACCTGAGCCCAGGGTAGAACTCATGCCTTTCTATTCCGGGGCCAGTGTTGCTTTCGTTAATCTGTGCTATTTCCTCCGTACCCATCGCTGACAAACATTCTAGTAAAAAACAAATCCTCATTAAGAGGAAATACCTATACATAATATAGTAATTAGATCATGCCCTCGAGGAGCCACAGTCATGTGGAAGGAATGAAAATGACTAGGCAATGTGAGAAGTATTATTAGAATTAGATAAATGTATATACCCATTCCTTTGAGTCTATAGAGGGAAACACTGCTGTTATTTTAGAAGTTTCCAGGTAAAACGATCTTTCAACAGGGGCCTGATGAACAAATAGGCAGATAAAAAGCCTCTAAGGTAGACAAGAGGGCATAGGCAAACACATAGTGGCCAAGTGAGTGTGGTCTGTGGTTGACCACAGGAAGCAGTGGTAGCAAATGAAGTGGAACAGGTGGGCTTTACAATTAATTGCAGACCAAAGCTTAGTTTCCAGTGTATGACCTTGTTTTATTGTTAAAATGTCCTTAATTTTTAAATAATGCTAGGTTCATGTGTGCGGCAGTGGTAAAACACCAACATTTAAGACCTGATGTGGAAACTCACACCTGTAATCCCAGGGCTTTGGGAAGAAGAAGCAGGAACATTCTTTAGCCCAGGAGTTTGAGACCAGCCTGGGTGACATAGTGAGACCCCATCTCTACTAAAACTAAAATAAAATTTTAAAAACCCAATATTTAAAATAAGATTAAACTAATATGATCTTACAGGTGTATTTATAAAATTAATTATTTCCCACAGTATTTGGAACAGGCTGTGCATATAGGGGCTCAATGAATATGTGATTTGACACATATGTTCTATAAATATGAGTCCACTCACATGTATGCATTCAAACATACCTGGTCTAATGTTGCAGTGTATCTCTTCTTCTTTCTTTAAATTGGAAGGGATTTGTGTCTTTGAAGTCTTTGCTGACAGAGCCAACCTTGTAAAATAGCCTTCTGCTGTTAATGCTTGTTTATGCTGTGGAAATTCAGCTTGTTCGCCTAAACCCTTATGGCCTCCTAATGAAATGCAGAACACTTAATCAAAGTTACATCTGGTGACAGTTGCAGAAATTCAAAGTGGGACAAAGAGAAGAAAGAGGTGAGCCACTGACCCACATTTATAGATTGTGCCGATTAATTAGGAGGTAAAAGTTTCAGTATATTTCTTCCTCTTTTTTTTTTTTTTAACTTGACAGGCCTAGTGAAGATATTTGCTCTCTGAAAGGGAGGTTCATCTACCTACCATAAGTGTATCTCCAGTCTTGTTTATAACTAAAGGTTTACACTTTTACATTTGTGAGTTGACAGAAGTCTGGCAGCAATGTCGGAGTGTCTAGGCACCCCAGAAGGTGTGTGACTAAGCTTTGGAATCTGCACGAAAGGGCAGTCAGTTACATGGGAGCTCTCTGAAAGATACACTGAAGTTGAGGTGGGAGATCATCAGGCCTTGGTCCTCCATACCGTATGTTGAAACCCACTTGTTATTTTGAGAAAGCCAGTGTGAAATCACAGGAGACCTTGGCAGACAGCCATGCAACCTCACTCTTTCCTTATTTAAGTTTTCTTGGCTTTGCTAGTGCTATGAAATCATAGAAATTAAGATAGGAAAGGTCTGTTTAATCTGATGATCTCACCCATCCCTTTACTCTCTGGCAGCATGGGGATTATTCCTTATGCTTGATTCTCTAGTGCTTTGTCCAGTCCACTTTTTAATGATGTGAGTGATAAGGTATTGATCTTCCGTAGGGCTGAATTTCTTTTGACTTGTTAAAGCTGCCATTCTGCACACAAACTCTGGTAGTGCCTTGTTAAGATTCTTCTGCTACTGAAATCTGCATGCCACCAATCTCATAATGGGGATGGTTACTCTCTTAGGGTCACACCTGTTTTGTCTTCACATCCCTCTTCCTACCTCTTTTTAATAAAGAACAACAATAGGGACTGTCTTCAGATTTATGCAGAAATTTAGCTAATAAAGAGATGGGTGATTGTCTTTCAAGTTGAAATTGTTTCTCATGGTTCACAATAATTTCTGACATCTTTAACCATATCCAGCTAACAGTAGTATATTTTGTTATAGTAGATTGCTTTACTTTCACATCTAGATATGATTCCACACTATCTATAATTGGTTTACTTTCTTAATGTACAGGCATGACTATAGCATGGAATAATTGTTGTTCATAGTCAAAATTTAAAGGAGACCATACTGCATTTGAAATGCCGACATTCATGCTTAATTTAATCTTATTTTTTATTTTTGTCTTTCTCCCAACTTTCTCTTTTCAGTATAAATTTCTAAGAGTAAGAAGTATTCACAAAATCTATCACCGACTTTTTAAGCCACTTAAACCCTATCAGAGCATCCTTTGCTCCAATTTAAAAACGAATTTTCCAACAACAAATTATTAAAATTGTTAACGAAGAGAGAAACACGATATTTCTTTCTATAGACATATGCACACCCCATCCCATTCAATTTAAATAAGAAAATCACTCAGCCCTGAGAGCCTGCAAATCAATCGCTTGCCTTTCTAAAAGTACCTCCTTGTTTTTTTAACTGGAAGATTGAGTGATTTTTTCTGTTAATTATTTTTTTACTAACGGGAGGCTCAGTGTTGTAAAAGGGAAATCGACTAAAAGCCTGAGGAGGGGGAAAAAGTCTAGCTTATAATTTTAGAAGAGCTGTTGCTGTATTGTTAACCAAACTCTGCCTGCACTGGGTACACGGAATCCCTGACCTATAAAAAATTGTTTGGGTTCCCCCCATTTATCTTGTTTGAGCAGTAAAGAAAATATAATTGAAGAAGTGGCATTGAAGAGTGTCCTGAGTTATTTGTTATCAAAAGTGGCATGCAGGAGGCTTTCCACATTAAATTTAAACACAGGAAATGGCTAAATCTGTGACTGTAGGAAAGGGACAATTTGAACTTACCTTTCCTTTGAAAGCTGTGGTAGAAAATGAAATGGATAGGGCTTACTGTTCTTTTTTTTAATTATTTATTTTTCACTTCGATTTTTTTTCTGAAGGTGGTGATGAAAGGGAGTTAAAGATTGAAAACGAGAAGTGACTTATGTTCATAAGTAGTGAAACGTGATTATTGCAGTTTGCAAATGATGGATGGCGAGAAGGAATTCCTGCCCTCTGCTGTAGTGACAGCATCAGCAGCATTCAGGTGCTTGTTAGAAATGCAAATTCTCAGGGCCTCCGCATTCATCCAATGCATTCCCAAGTATGAAAACCCCTGGCTTAAGCAGTTTTCATAGATAAACTTTGCCTCGAAAGTGCTTTCTTTACCTGCTCCAAATGCTAGTGCTGACACCTTCTTTAACATTTAGTGATTTCAGTAAGTAAAAGTAGAGACATACAGAGTTGAGATTCAGAATGGAAACACTTGAGCTGACTACCTGTGTTTGACACTCAGCTAGGCCACCTGATGGCTGTGTAATGTTGAACAAGTTCCTTAACATCTCTGAATTTCAGTTTATGTGTAGTATTAGGAGGGTGCCATGATCTTCATATCATCCATCTCAGTAGGATTTAGGAGTACATGTGTTTAGAGATACAGTACTTGGGACCTAGTATGCAAGAAGAATTAGCTATTATTATAACAATGATTAGCAATAAAAATGATTTTGGAATAGTCTATGTATTTAGTATTATAGTGGTGTATAAATAATACTATCTGATGGGATACGGAATAATACTGAGGAGGAATTTCCTTAAGACCTCCTCAGGAATCAGATTTTTTATCAAGAAGAAAGTCTTAACAATGGCTCCTTTTCCCTAAATTGCCTAGCACTGAATCTTCAGTCTACTATACTTTGAGCATGTTCAACATGTAGTTATAAAGGCAGTGTGTTTTCTTGTTTTCATAGATGTAAAGGTTTCCATTAAAATATTCTACCATCTTTCATCAGTAATCCAAATAAAAGGGTTATATGGTAAAGTAGATTGTGGGCAAGTGTATGGCATGATTGTAGATTTTTGGAGGGGTTAGTGGTAATAGTCATCTATAGGCATATTTTTGAGCAGTTCAGTTAAATTCAAACAGAACTTCAGTGTATAATCTCCATGCACGGTGTTGTGGCTATAAAGACAGATGAAAGATAGTCTATGTTATCAAGATTCTTATGTTCCATTTTCCTAAATAATTGTTACCTTTGGCTTATTTGTTTGATTATTGAATTAAGAGAGGTGGATTGGTTCCAGAATGTATTTGAATAAACTATCTTTTGATGTGAAATTTTGGCATTGATAAGGCAGTTAACTTTTTAGAGCAGAAAAAATAGAACGCTCATGTTGAAAGTCTAAAGTTTCCTAGTGAAAGTAAGGCACTTTTTCAGTGTTCTTATTGAATCCATTCAGAGTTCATTGTCATTGCTCTTTATGTTTCTTTCACAAATTTCAGAGTTGAGAAGTGAATTTGGAATCATTTAGGGTTTGTAACTTGGAATCATTTAGGGTTTGTTTGTATAGTTATTTCTTATCTGAATGGAAGCATGATTCTTCACACTTTATCATCTGGTTTTCTACACTAACTACATGTGTATCATAACCACTTGTGGAATTTTAAAACAATTAAAACCTTGGAGTTTATTTCTAGATGTTTTGTTGGTCATGCTCTGCTCTGATGTCTAATGGACCTTAAGATTAAGAAATGCTGTATTATTCTTGATTTCTGTTATATGTGGTCTTCAAAAACTGAGAAGAAACTAGGTCATTGCGCTCACATTTTAATGTGTGTGCAAATCACCTGAGCACCTTGTTAAAATGTGGGTAGGGCCTGGGGCTCTGCATTTCTATGAAGTTCACAGTAGTGCAGATGCTGCTGCAGGCTTGTGGACCACACTTTGAGTAATTGAGAACTAGATGATGATTTGCCTTTTGTTTGGAAAACAATACCATAACATGACCGTGAGTATGGAAATCCTGATGCCCACTGTTGAATCTAGGTCACCCACATCTTTCCCCTGCCTCTATTAAGAAAGAACATTATGACTTGCTAAATAACTTGCCCTTTTGTTCTTTGCATGATTAAATATATATTACCAAGATAAAAAATACTTTGCAGTATGGAAAGGATTTCGCGACCGTGGTTCACCTCCTTAATGGAATTCTGGAAGTTAATGTTCTGGCTGAAAAAAAGTCTTGAGGGGTAATACATAGAAGCAATGAGAAGTTAAGGGGATTGAGAAAGAATATGTGCATGACTATCCAGATACAGTTATATCTACGTCATTATAATCATCATTTCCTATTAACAGAATTGGCAACTGAAGATATCCACCTGTTAATCCCCCTTGTTAAGAGAATTGTATTAGTCTCTTCTTGCATTGCTATAAAGAAATACCTGAGACAGAGTAATTCAATAAGAAAAGAGGTTTAATTCACTCATGGTTCTGCACGCTGTACAGGAAGCCTGATGCTGGCATCAGCTGGGAATCTGAGGGGCCTCAGGAAACTTACAATTATGGTGGAAGGCAAAGGGGAGCAGGTGTGTCACATGGCCAGAGGCAGAGCATGGAAGGGGGAGGTCCTACATACTTTGACATGAACAGATCTCATGAGAACTCACTGTCAGGAGGACAGCCCCAAGAGGGATGGTGAAAAACTATTCATGAGAAAACCACCCCCATAATCCAATCACCTCCCACGAGGCCCCATCTCCAGCATTGAGGATTACATTTCATATGAGATTTGGGGTAAATAACCAAACTATAGCAAGAGTCAACTTAAAATAGGCTCTAGATATACAGTAGGTTATCAATAAAGAGTAGTTATCCTGATTATTGTTGTTAGTATTTCATAAATGATGTCAATGCTCATTTTTTTTCCAAGATTCTTTTAAGGGTGTGTTCTCAGTTTTGGTTACAGTATCAGAAGAAAAAAAAATCCATTCTGGAGAAAAATTCCCAGAGAGAAGCAAAGTCTTTAAGGAATAGAACTGAAAGAAAATATCTTAAAAACATTTTTCAAAAAAAGTAAAATTGATGTTTGTGTTAAGTAAACACATCCAAAAGAAATACTTCTCTTATTTGTTGGTAACACTCTGGCATTTCATTAATCCTAGCTAAGTCTCTCTAAATTTACTGATGCATGTATTTCATTTTCAAATATCTCATTAGCTCCTCTTTACGGATTAAATGTTGATGTTCACTAGTGAAAACCCAGTTCCAACTGACATGTAATTTGGATCTAATGGATTGTGACTCTTCTTCATTGGCTTCTGAACTTGTTAAACAAATGTACCACGTATTCTCCCTATTTCCTAGGAGTTGAAAAACAGTAAAAACAGGAACAAAACCTAAACTCCACATGCAGAAAAGCAGTTGTTTTTTAGTGGGCAATGTCCAAATGTTTTAAGGCACACTGGGAGCCTTCTTGTTTAGTATGAAGTTGGGGCTTGTGTTAGGTTGAGCTTTTGTATTTTGATCTGTGACTGCTAACCGGAAACTACTGGAGGGAGCAAAATCTGGGAGAGAGGCATAAAGGATGTTATACGCTGTAGACTTAGGAACAGTCTTGACAAAAACGTTTGCAAAGAACTAGACCTGGTTCTGCTAAGGCAACATATCTGTGCAGCCTGAATGTTATGAAATACAAGGTTGTAAAGTGCGGAAAAAGCCACCCCCTGGACTTTTCTGCAAAATATTCCTGGGATTTCTTCTCCATCATTTCTCAGCTCCAGATTGAAATTCTTCAGTTCTTTGAACCATAAGCCAAGAAAATTAGTTTCTGGAGTAACTCTTATCTCAGTGTCACTAACAAATACATGCAAATTTTATATAATTAAAAAACATGGGGAAACATCATGATATTTAATTAATGTGTATTTTTATTTCTATAACTTCATTTTTATATTTATTCTCTTCAGCATGGTAATAGTCTAAGTATATTCTGGGTCCATGCTCCTCAGTCTTTACCACTATATGAAATCATGTTCAGTTATACCAGTGGAAGAAATGCCCCATGTTGTATGTGACCAAAACACTAAATAGGAAAAACTATTGGTCAAGCAAAGCCAAGTTTATTAGACTTACTGTAGTAGGAGAGAATCCCAACTTGAGAAGTCTTCATTAGCCTCTCAAAAAAGGGAAAATGAGAAGTGTATTTATAATTTTAAAAACCTGGGGTGAGTGATTTGGGGGCAGGTCTTACAGAGTGAGGATGATTAGCACTGGCAGTTCTTGGCATAAAAGCTTTGGTCTGATGGGCAAAGTGAGATGAGTGTCAGAATATGAATATTGGTGAGGAAGCCATTTGTCTTGCTGGTTAAGTGCATTGGCACACCTATTGTTCTTGGTTTACAAGCATTTTCTTTTTGCTTAGTCTCATATTCTTTAGCACAGGGATTGGAGACTATAGTGGATTCAATTCTCAGTCTTAATGATGGAGAAATGGTATGTGTCCCCTTGTTGCCATAGCAAATTACCACAACCTTAAGAGTTAAAATAACACAGATTTCTTTTAGAGTTCTGTAGGTAAGAAGTCTGAAATGGATTGCACTACTCTAAATTCAAATTGTCTGTAAGGCTACGTTTCCTTCCAAAGGTTCTCTAGGGGAGAGTTTATCTTCTTGAATTTCTCAGCTTTTAGAGGTTGCCCATGTTCCTTGGCTAGTGGATCTCTCCCTCCAATTTCATTTTAGTTCGTTTTGTGTCAGCATCTCTGTCACTCAGGCTGGAGCACAATGGTGCCACCTTTAGCACACTGCAGCCTCAAATTCCTGGGCTCTGTGCAACTGACCCTCCTACCTCGGCCTCTGCAGTAGCTGGGACTATGGGCATGTGTCATCACACCCAGCCAATTGTTAAATTCTTATCCTTTTGTAGAGGCAAGACTTTGCTGTGTTTTCCTGGCTGGTCTCAAACTCCTGGCCTCAAGTTAGCCTTCCACCTTGCCTTTCCAAAGCACTGGATTACTGGTGTGAGCCATGCCAGGCCCTCTCTCTGTCTTTAAAGCCAGTAAAATTGTGTCTCTCTATTCATTCTTCTGAAAGTTACACCTCTGTCTTTTATGTGTAAGGAAACTTGTGATTATATTGGCATATCTAGTAATCTAAGATATTCTGCCCATTACAAAGTCACATCTGCAAAGTCTCTTTTGCCATATAAAGTAACACAGATTCTGGGGATTAGGATAAAGACATCTTGGTGGGGGTAAAGGGGTGGAGGATGGTGTCATTTGGCCTAACATATAGAAGATGGATTCCACAGAAATTGGAAGAACCTTGTTCATTGCAACCTTTGACCACTAAAACAGTTATGTCATGGTACAGATAATTCTTTGGTATTTATTACTTAGCATTTATTTATATCCATAAAAAGCAAGAATTATAGCATTTCTTCTTGGGATAAGGTTGGATCTCAATGGCACTTATTTGATAACATTCATATATTTTGTTCTTTTAAAAAATCCTTTTTGGGGTGATTTTAGGAAGCTGCTATTCTTTTCATCATATGCTAGTTAGCCCCACAAGGACCTGGGAAACCTACTTTAGATGATTATGCAAATATGACTAAATATCTAAATACCTATTCCTACTTTTTATCCTCTGTAGTCTTAATGTCTCCCTCTCACTGTCAAAATACTATTTCAAATTATTTTCAATGATAAATGACTTGCATTTGGATTTTTGTATCTCACTATCATATAGATCATTCTCAGTAATGCATTATGTGAATTAGGAATCCACCCTGCTCTCAGGCACACTGCAAATAGTACTCACCAAATTAGAGAAGTCAGCAGCACAGTCGTTGAGTCATTTGAAAAGTACCAGTGACATGCATAGATTGGAATGTCCTACTTTAGGTATTGAAAATGAAAAGCACCTGTGATTCAGGGGAAACACGCTCCTTCTCCCTTTCTCATTATTTTAAAGTCTTCCAGTCATAGAAGCTATGTGGCTCCCATGTGAAGGCCTGTTTTAAGAAAAGGAAAATTGGCAGAACCCATTGTAGATCTTAAAGATCATTTTAGTTTTACACTCTTGTGTGGCTGAAAGAAAAAGAAATACCTGCTAAAAGAATTTCTTTCCCTTCCCTCTTCTTTCTTCTCTTCTTCCCTTTTTTCACTTCCTCCTTCATCCTTCTTCCTCTTTCTCCTTTTTCTGTCTCTCATCTCATTTTGTTTTTGTTTTTTTCCTTTTTTTTTCTCTTTTTGGTCCTAGGAGTTCACATGACATATTTCAGGCAAACCACTTAACCTCTCCCACGAAAACAATGAAGTTTGTTTCCTAGGAGTAGTTCTTCAAAAACAGAAGAAAATTGTATGTACAAAGACATTTGTCATATGATTCTTTATGTGATGAAAAATTGGAAATTACCTAAATGATCATTAAGTGGTTAAATAATTTATGAAAACTATGCAATGTCAGTGAATATATACTGACAGGGGAGGTTGCAGAACAGTAACATTCTATTTGTGGTGTATTTATTATGTTTCTTGATCTGGAAACAAGTTATAGTGGTGTTAAAATACAAAAGACTTGTACCCTAATGATCTATACTTTTGTGTGTACATATTTTATTTTAAATATTTTAAAAAGTGCATATTTAGAGTAAGAATGTGGAAAAACATATTTTCAAAAATAATGCTAGGATTGCAATATTGGGGCTTTTGTTTCCTCCTTGACCTACATCTAGATAATTTGAAATTTATGATCAGCATTTATTTTTCTAAATAAAATTTTCTAAAAAATTAAAATTAGTAAGCCTGGTTAATTTATGGTATATAAAATAGACCTCAGTAAAGCTGTTTAAAAGAAATACAAAACAAAAAACTACAATGAGATTCCACCAAAAAGGAAGTAACCTAATTCCAGCTTCTATGTCATCTCAATAGCAGGGAACTTTAAGGAAAAAGAAGAATTTCTACGTAAATATGGAGACATATTATTTCTCTTATTGAAAGAAATCTTGCCATTACAATTGACAGGTCATGTTAGTAGTGACAAAGGCACGAGGGACAATCTTTAGATAAAGGGCAATGGAAATTGTGTTTCATACTCTTTCTGTACCCCCAGAAACAAGCAGAATTCCCAGCACTTGACACGTAATACGTTTGTTGGATAAAGAGATGGATGGAGCAATAGGAAGACCTCAGCTTCCCTCAGCTTTCTTTCGCAAATATTTATTTGTTTCTCCAGTAATGTGCTTTGCCTAGTTACTTTTGCTAAAATAAGAAGCATAGGGCTATTCTTCTGTGTAGAACTAGTGGGAAATTACATGGATAATGTGTGCTAAGTGCTTTGGGAACTTCAGGTTGGAAGAAAGACCTTTTCTTTATACAGTGGTTTTTTCCAATGTTCAAATCTTAAAGAACAAGGGCTCTTCCTATTTTTTACTTTCTGCTAATGTCTAGCACTATAACTTGACTATTTGGGCAGTTTATAAAGCTAGTTTATTATAAAAGTAAAGATAAGTATTGCTTTTCTCTGAAGATATGACTATCAGGAAAGAGGACTTAACCAAAACTTACAAATCTCATAGAGTAAAAGACAACACCCTTTGAGCAAGCTTTTCAATATCAAAATGAAAAGAAAACAGGAGATAGTGGGGTGGAATCAATGTTAAAATTATCCTAACATTCGGATTTTATTTTGTCTGTATTGCTAGAGTGTCTTTTTTTAAGTTAAAGAAGAATTTCTCTGAAGAACTTACTTTTAGATTTAGTAGTAGAGAGTAAATCATTTGAAAGCTGGAGCGGTCACGAATAATCAACATACACCATCACTCCAAACTTCTCAAAACTCACTTTTCTGTGTTTAGTGCTGGCTCATTTCCATCCAGAATACATAGACAATGGCTAACACTACGTTTTCACAAGACAAGAAAGCACCTTTCGTTCAGCACAAAAATCGGGAAACACTTCCTCAGCCTTTGACATGATTTTCCTCGGATGTCGGCAGGTCTCAATCTCCTATTCTCTTACACTCCTCATATGTCCTGTGTGGCCCACGGCTGAGGGATTCAAACTCATTTCTTGGCACAGGATAGAGCTGGAGCACTAGCACCCAGGAAATTTGACCTGATCATCAAGAAAATTCCTTTATGCAATGATTTTTCCTGATATGGTGACTTTATATCTCTGGGATTCAGAAGAAACAGCCTCAGAGCTTGAGCCATGGGAATACCAATTTGTAGAGCATTTAATATTAATAATTTAGTAAGTATTAGACTAACTAGCCCCTCAAGGTATAACCCTGAGATACTTGTTTATCCCAATTGCTCAACCCCTCTTGTTTAACCTCATTTCTATGTTAGCTCTTAAGCCTACATTTAGGAATTTGATCATTGTGTTAGGGGTCCCCATGACTACCCTCAGGTTTGATGAGTCACTGGGAGCACTCATAGGACTCAGCATATGGTTGTATTCAGTGCCTGTGATGCATTACAGCGAAAGGTTGAACAGCAAAATCACCAAAGGAAAAAGGCTCGTGGGGCTGGGTCGGAGGAAGCAGGGAGAAGCAGTCAAGGGTCCTCTTTCAGTAGAGTCACATCGGGACACCTCGTTCCTCCAACAGCAAGCTTGACAACACATGCAGATGTTCCCAGCTAAGGAAGCTCCTTAGAGACTCAGAACCCAAGGTGGTTTTTCTTTCTTTTTTCCACGGGAAACAGAGTCTCCCTTGGCCTCTCAGGCAGGAGTTCAGTGATGCGATCTCAGCTCACTGCAACCTGTGTTTCCTGGGTTCAAGCGATTCTTGAACCTCCCAAGTTTCCCAAGTAGCTGGGATTACAGGTGTGTGCCATCATGCCCAGCTAATTTTTGTGTTTTTAGTAGAGATGGGGTTTCACCATGTTGGCCAGGCTGGCCTCAATCTCTTGACCTTAAGTGATCCGCCCACCTCAGCCTCCCAAAGTTCTGGGATTACAGGTGTGAGCCACTGTACCTGGCCCCAAGATGGCTTTTTTGGGGTATAAATTTATGGTGTACAGGTGAAATTTTATCATTTGTGTATAATGTGTCCCTTACGAACCCAAAGGTGGGCTGGTTGGTTGGTTTTTGAGACGGCATCTAGCTCTGTCACCTAGGATAGAATACAGTGGCATGATCTTGGCTCACTGCAGCCTCTGCTTTCCAGGTTCCAAGAGATTCTCCTGCCTCAGCCTCCCGAGTAGCTGGGATGACAGGTGTCTGCCACCACACCTGGCTAATTTTTGTACTTTTAGTAGAGATAGCATTTCACCATATTGGCCAGGCTGTCTTGAACTCCTGACCTCAGGTGATTGCCGGCCTCGGCCTCCTAAAGTGCTGGGATTACAGGTGTGAGCCACCATATCCAGTCCAAGCCCAAGGTTTTTATTGGAGGCTGGTCCTGTAGACACTTTCTGCAGGGCACATACCAACATTCCAGACTTTCGTAAGGAAGCAGGAGTTCAACACAAATGATAATGTTTTTACAAACAGTTCAGGCAGAGTGAGCCACTCTTAGCATTTCTGGGAATGGTATGAACCTTCACAAAATACAAGTTCCCAGATGCCAGGCAAGTTGCACTTAACATCATGCACTGAGTAGGTTCTTTTCAGTTGCTCTTTCTCCTGCTTCCTCACCCAGTGTACTGTTGTCTGCCAATTTCTATTTCATCTAGATCTAAAATAAGTTCTGAGTCTGGCCCATTTGTTCTCTCCTCTTCTGCTTCCCAACTCAAGCCACTCTCATTTGTAGTCTGGATTCCTGCAATAGGGTCCAAACTGGCTTCTCTGTTCAATATTTGCCTTCCTTTAATCCACACTCCACAAACAGCTTGAGACTTTTTCTTGACTTAAAATTGGATAATGTTACCCCTTTACTTATAATTCTTCTGAGACTTCACCTTGCTCTTAAGATTGAATAAAGTCCAGTGTTCATAATATGACATTAGGTGGGCCTGACCTGTCCAGCCCTGTCTAGACCCATTGTTTTTGTTACTTTGCAGCTATGCTGGTTTTCTGTCATTTCTCCAAATTCACCAGGCTCTCTGAACCTTCAGGGTTTCAACAAACTAATTCATATATAGGAACACTGTTATCTCTTACAGTTAGTGAATGCCTATTAAATATTTAGAGCTTAACTTTAAAGGTAGGGAATCACATCATTTATCATCCAAACCAGGACTCTATTTAGAGGAAAAGGGGATGTTATTTAAATTGTTCCAGTTCAACAACTGTAACCTGAGAATTTCAGTCACCCTACTAATAGGTCTTTCCCTTGCTGGGGACTTTATTGACTTCACTCTTTTAAATTGAATCGATCTCTGTCCCTCTCTCTCTCCCCCTCCCTCCCTCCCTTTTTTCCTTCATACTACTCATCTCATAATCACTAATTGTATCATAATTTATGTGATTATTTGTTTAACATCTTTTACCTCCACTAGGCTGTGAAGTTTCATGAGTTCATGGACTTTATAGCCAGCACCCCACTGTGCTAGTAGATGCTTTATAAATAGCCTCTTAATTTGTAATTAGATACTAACAGTGCTTCTAAACTGACATAAAAAAATGTATCTCTTCTTTATTTCACTTGCCATATTTTCCTTTCATCTCCCCCCACATTGAAGTTATATTTGAGAGGCTCTTCCTTAAATGGATCATCTTTTAGGTGTCTTACTGAATACATAAGGAATTAATGTGGTTATCTTAGAAAAATTTAGTGGTGGACAGTTAAGTGGTAGAATGTTTTACCGCTGCAAAAAAAGTCTCAGGCTTGTGGTTTTGTGAGTGATTTGGTCACATTTTAAATAAAATGGGCCTACTTCAAATCCCATTTCATTCTTTAAAATTTAAAAGAGAAGTTTTAAAAAGTTTAAGTTGTTTTGAATTAAAACAAAAAAGTGGCCGGATGAGGTGGCTCACACCTGTAATCCTAGCACTTTGGGAGTTGAGTGTGGGCAGAGGGACTGAGCTCAGGAGTTTGAGACCAGCCTGGGCAAGATGGTGAAACCCCATCTCTACTAAAATACAAAAATATTAGCTAGGTGTGCCAGCATGCACCTGTAGTCCCAGCTACTTGGGAGGCTGAGAGAGGAGAATTGCTTGAACCAGAGAGGCGGAGGTTGCAGTGAGCTGAGATCATGCCACTGCACTCCAACCTGAGTGACAGAGTGAGACTCAGTCTCAAAAAAAAAAAATGTTCTCTACATATCCATTAATTCATCTCACCATTGGAGGAATTAATTTTGTTCTGACCTCCTGGATGTGGTAAACACAAAATAGGTTTATAAGAGCAAACCAATAGACTCTTCATGCTAGGCAGAACCTCTAGTATTTCCCAATCCTTTCAGTGGTAATCCAGACATTACTGCCTGTTTTTTTCTTTTAAGGCCTACATACGTCACATAGGTATACAACTTGTAAGTAAAATCAAAATTTGCCCCAACTGCTATAATTTTGCTATTTTGATATTATATTCTCTAGAGAGACAGCTTTTGATTTGTTCTAGATTCAACTCAAAGTGAAATTTGTCAGCTTTCAAGCCACGTATTTTCTGCTATGTTTAGAAACTTATTTATAAGCCAGTTTCTACATCTGGGCATCACAAATTTGCATACATACATATGTCAAAAGTTAGTACACTTAACATCTGTGTCTCTTTAAGGGATAAGAAAAAAATTGAGAATTGGAATCAAGTTTGCTTTAATTACAGAATAAAGACTTTTCATTACTCTTAATTCGGTATAACAATTTAAATTTTAATTGTAAAAACTGGGTATGGATTCAGTTGATTGCCCACCAAGAAGGCTCCTTTTTGCCTGTAGAGCTATCCTCCACTATAAAGATGAAAGATGCAATACTCAATGGTTTCTAAAGCCCCTATAGCCAAAGAATAATGGGCATTTGACACAATGGGACCTGAAGGGAAACCTGAGAATAGGGTCTGATTGTAGTCAGCTTGGTGAGTTCTGGAAATGTTTCCCTCATGATAAAAAACAGCTGTATGAGGAGAAACTACCAATTCTTCTGCCTTTGTATTAAGATTATTAAGGATATGATGCCTGGAGCAATGGCAGCCCCATTGTGATCATGAAAAGTCAACCCTAGTGATGGCTGAGGGGAAGGATGGGAAGAGCTGGGGCTTTCAAGACATTATTAGGTAGTTGCACCAGCCTTGGAAGCATCTTATTCCCCAACACTTGTGCTTGGGAGAAAATATGTCTTTGTTGTTTAAGCCACTTTCCGTTGAGATCCCTTTTTTTTTTAAACGGAAAAAAGTGCTGATACACTTAGAAAATCAATTTTAAAAATCCAAATGCATTTTAATGAATTTACCTTTAAGATGCCTATTATGAGTATGTAGTTGTGTGCATATTCTGGTGATAGGTTATTAAGTCAGTATCTGAAATGGGAAGATAGATATTTTCCCACTGTGCTTAACCATCAAGCTCTTTATTATCCTGGATTACACTAACAATTGAAGTGAAATTTTGTCAGGCAGGGACACTTTCTTCTCTGTTAGCCTTTTCTCTTCCTTCCTTACAAGTCTAAAACAGATGTAGATTTTATTTTTTGGTTAACAAAACCCTGCACTCACCTCTCCTAGCTGTATTTTCCTTCCGGTCATTAGGGAAACAAAGATACCAGCAAGTTTTGTTGGTTTTTATCAGGTTCCACCCAGAGGCATCATCTGATAGTTGATGAAATAAACCTTGACAGAGTATCATAGGCATTCCACTGCTGTCCTCACCTCCCACCACATTCAGAATTGACCGATTATAAGCCTTTGTCGCCCCTCTCATTCAGCTCCACTGGTGGGGAACGGAAAGAGAAGTGGGATGAGAAAATCTGTAATTGCCACTTCTGTTGTTATTTCAGAGTTACTTGTTTTTTCATCTTACGGAGTTCTGCGCACATGTGCAGAGGATGCAGCATGTATATAAGTGATATATAATGCCTGTTTATTACCACTGGACATGTCCCTGGGAAGCAGTCAGTCTTGCTGATATCTTGCCATCAATAATACAACGTGCATTCATACTATTCCTAAAATTGCCAGAAATAAACATCAGCATTACATAATTATAGCAAATATATGAACTAGAGCACTCTTACAAAAGAAGGTAAAATACTCATAATTAAAAAGGAAACAGTCCATTTAACCATGATAAAGATACTGCTATAAAAAGTGAGGGGCCAGGTGCGGTGGCTCACACCTGTAATCCAAGCACTTTGATTGGCCGAGGCGGGCAGATCACTTAAGGTCAACCAGCTTGACCAACATAGTGAAATTCCATCTCTACTAAAAATACAGAAATTAGCTGGACATATTGGCACATGCCTGTACACCCAGCTACTCAGGAGGCTGAGGTATGAGAATCACTTGAATCCTGGGGGCAGAGGTTGTAGTAGGCCTAGATCGCACCACTGCACTCTAGCCTGGGTGACAGCAAGATTCCATCTCAAAAGAAAAAGAAGCAATACTTGACAGATGAACGAGACAGTTCTGAGATGAGGACACCTCATTTCTCCTTGCCTGTCTTTTATTTAAGACTTCATAACATCACCTGTTTCAAAGAAATTGTAAGAGGAAAGGGTACAGCAGGCACCGGACTAGAATAAAGAGATGTCTTACTAAATTCCTGTGCACCAGGTTCATATTCCAGAACAAATTAAAGAGAAAACATACCTCATGTGTACAGGTTTTCTAGAATACATCTTGGATGAAGATAGACAGCAAAGACCTTTCTGAAGCCTTCAAAAGAAGCTAACAAATTCAGCAATATCCTGTGAAAATACTACCGTCTTTCCTGCTTACTTTCAACTCCTGGACTGTGCTCTTAGTGAGATGTGAGAAATATTCATCTTAATTTTGCCTTGTAAATGATGGATTGAGCCTGGAAAGCTTTTTCTCACATGCATACCTGTGAACACTGATCATTCTGTGCATGACTGTTTTTCTGCTCTGTGTGGATCACTGCAAGGCCCTGTACTTCTCAGTCTTAAAACAACTGATGTGCAAGGAGATTGGTCTTTTCACGCTATGTGGGGTGACTTATAGAACGTGTAATCTTTATTTCTTTCATCTATCATCCCTTCTCCACCTGTATTAGTTCGTTTTCACACTGCTGATAACGATATACCCGAGACTGGATAATTTATAAAGAAAAAGGTTTAATGGACTGACAGTTCCACATGACTGGGGAGGCCTCACAATCGTGTTGCAAGGTAAAAGGCACGTCTTACATGGGGGCAGACAAGAGAGAATGAGAGCCAAACAAAAGGGACTTCCTCTTATTTATGAAAAAACCCATCTTATCTCATGGGACTTACTACCACCAAAACAGTATGCAGGAAACCGCCCCTGTGATTGAATTGTCCCCCACCAGGTCCCTCTCACAACAAGTGGGAATTGTTTGAGCTATAATTCAAGATGAGATTTGGGTGGCACACCATATCATCACCTAAGTTGGAATTTGAAAATTTCAGAGAGTCCATGTTCTCCTGACACACTAGGAGATTGGTTTTCTTGGGCTGTCCACCAACTCTATGACAAGTTTGACTCTCTGAGAATGGCTTCTCATCTTGCCCTCCAAGTGCTGGAGGCATTAGGATTCTGCAGCAGGTTGCTTAGTTTCCTGCTATGCCTTCCTCTTCTGACCATCCTTCCTAACCTTACCGCTTCTTACTCATTAGCCCCAGAGGAATAGTGAGAGGTTGAGTACAATGGCCCTTAAGTGTCAAGGCCCCTTGGGGTCAGTTTGATGGTACCTCAGATCATCCTGTACCTAATTTTCTTAGAGGCTCTCCGTATTTGTGCCCACCTTGGATCTGGTGCTGCCGCAGCCTTGGAAAACCACACCTGTGTCAACATTCATTTTGCCTCGTAGACCTGTTCTTTCTCTCCAGTATCACGGTCAAATCCTGCTAGGTCATTAAAAAACAGACGCTATCAGGTTCTGGGAGTCAGGAAATAAATGAGCTAACATTTACTAGCCTTTGCTGCTTCTACTCCATGTCACCTGTATCTACTAATCAGGCCAGGCCATCATATTATACTGTGTAAATCACTGAAATGAAAGCATAAGCTATTTGTAATGTTCTCACATTTTGCTAAAGTTTGTTGACCACCAACCCTATGTCACTGTGTCACATTTATATAAGCTTTGTTCAGGGGACCTCCGTAGCAAAACTGCTGCATGTTAACACCTTTGTGTTGCTACCTACTGTGGCTGTCTGGGCAGCTAAAGGAAGATGCTTCTGTATCCAGCCTACAGCCTACTCCTCAGAGCTGCAGTCCTCCCCACCATCCCCAAATCTGTTGCATTACATCAGCTGTGTATAAGACACTGCACTAGGCACTGGAAGCAAGTACAAATATAGATTGTGTGTTCCTTACCCCAAATGCCTGCCCCCAGAAGTATTTCGGATTTCTTTGGGTTTTGGAATATTTGCAAAACACATACTAGTTGGGCATCATAACGTAAACATCCAAGATCTGAAATACTCCAGTGACCATTTTCTTTGAACATCATGTTGGCAGTGAACACGTTTCGGATTTGGGAGCATTTTGGACTTTTGGATTTTTCTACTGGGGATGCTCAACCTGTACCTCAGTGCCATTATTTCACAATAAGAAAATTCTGCTGCTGATGTAGAGGATTACCAAAAGGGTAATCATCATTATCTTCTTCAACTCAGTAACTAGATCAAGCTAAATTCAGATAGTCCCTCCTGGAGGGGCAAAGTCTGCTGTCCCTTGGACTGCATTCCCTCTGCCCATCTTCCCCTCTGTTCCCTTCACTGACGTTCTCTCCATTTCTCTCACTGAGTCGTATCTCATGCTAGCTCTCTGCTTTGCTGTGTGAGATGACAGTGTGGGTGTTGACATGTATTGCCTGCACTTGTTCTCCCAGCCTAACGTCCCACAGATGGTGCTCCCTTCTCAGCAGCTACTCCCTGGCAGCCTGAAACAGGCTGTTATAGGGCATGAAGTCTCTAGAGCCTCTCTTATATTGAAAACAAAGACAACTCTTCCAATAAATGGTAACTTTTGGCAGGTCTATTAGGAAAGACAACAGTATGTGGAGATGGGCTGAAAGAGGAATTCACCCAGCATGGTTAGAAATTTCAGAAGGAATGAGCTTCTTAATGGTTTGGCAAGAGGCCAAGAAAGTCATTGAAAGTTGAGTCACATATGTGAGATATGCTGCACCATCCCAACACCCAGCAGCAGGGTTTGAGAAGGAAGAGAGGGAACAGATACTATTACAAAGAAAGCTGAGTTTTGTGGTGCTTGGACTTAGAAGGTTTGGGTTCAAATGCTGTCTATGCATGCTGAAAGTATGATCTTAGAACAGCACAGTTGACATCACCTAGAGATTGTTATTTAGAAAGGCATGTATTCAGGTCTCACCCAAAACTATGCCAAATTAGAATCTGCATTTTAACAAGATTTCCCATGCGATTCTTATACACATTCAAGTTTGAAAAGCATTGGTCTGTACTAAGAATGGCTAAAGTGGCTTTTTAAGTTAGGCTCTTTATAACTTCAATATTCTACTCTTAACTAAAAAAAAAAAAAGTTTTAGAGCTACCTCACTATTAGTGCACATATTTAAAAAATAACATATTTGGATGCACTTATGAAACATAAAGCTTTTTAAAAACAATAAAGAGCTGTTAAAGCCAAGAATTCAGAGACTTCCTCAAAGGAATCTCATTTTTCATACCAGCAGCAATCCATTCCCAAATAATGGTAGCTGCATGCACCCAGATAATGGGGAAAGGAGGAGCAACTAGAAGCTCGAGGTTGGGAGTGTGGGGAGGCTAGTGGTGGTGCGTATGATAGAAATCACCTTATGGGTAATAAGATCATACTGGCTCCCAAAGAAAATGAATCTTGCGTCCTTATTAAGGTGTTGAATTTTTCTGAAATTCCATAGATTGAATAGATAGCATCACAGACTTACTTGTGAATTTAATATGAACCTATGATACACATATTACCTTGTGCCAGATTTGACCAAATGGCTTTAAATTGCATAGAAATCGGACCTGGCAATAGCAATATAGATTTGATAATAATTGGAGACATTTAGCCAATGATAAATGTAAAAGAAGTATAAGAAAAAATTCCCTCCACATTTTTTTTTTCTATTACTGTCAGAATGAGTGTTCATTTGGTAATGACGGTTCCCTTAATGTTAAACTGTTTCTTGGAGTTGACATTCTCTATTCACAACTTTTTTTTACAGGCTCTGAAATCACATTATCACAGTTGATTCATTTTCTAATTTTCATCTTCATTTCTAGTTACAACTCTGACCAGCTTTTAGCACTTCTTTCTTGTAGGAAAATATTATTACATGTAACAATTTCCTTTTAGTGTGCTGAACTGCAGTATGTAAAAATAATATCTATGTGAATATAAATATAATTCACTGAATTTAGAATCCTGACATATGTAACTCAAAGACTTAGCTGTATTCTAGGTTTGCAGACTTAAGTGGACTAAAGGGAAGGAAAATGCAAAAATTAAATGTTTGAGTATGCTAAATTTGTTAAGGTATTAATTTATAGAATACAAATAATTGAATGTGTTTAATGAGATTCTTTCATTTTTCCTTCTATTTTATATTTGAGGCTTGATAGTAAAATAGTGCAAGTGGGATAGACTAGAGATAACAAACTTTGATCCTTCAGATTATAAATACTTTTTAAAAATACCTTTAAAAATAACAATCTCTTTAATGATTTCTGTTGAATGCCAAACCAAAAGATAACAAAACTTGGTAAACCGTAACTATTTTTACTATTTGCATTCTAAGATAGTGACAAATTGCACATATTTTTAGCAATTATAAGTAATGTTACTTTGCAAGGAACCTTTTGCCTGCAGGTTATATTTTTATGAAAATGAATTTTTCTGTGACTCACTGTGTTTCTCAGTAATAGCAAATACTGCTACTTTTTTCAACATGATTAAACTTACCTACCTTAATTTTCCAAGATGGTACTTTATCTCAGTCATATTGGGCTGGTCCTGAAGAATTGATGTAGGGTTATTTGGTCTAAAGAAGTTCGAAGACTGAAAGACAGTACTAGCCTCAGCTTCAAAAAGTGTATTTCCCAGAGAAAATCTTGGGAGCAAGTGAAGTGTGGGAAGGCCAGGGAGGGAAAATAGGAAGTGCTTCCCTTCCTTTTAAGGGCTTCCTTAGTGCTCTGATGGAATTTTAGGACTTGAAATGATGGTCTGGATTTAGGAAGCTGAAATCTAAAGAATGCTAGTGTTTTGTCCAAGATCCTACAACTAGTTGATGACAGAGTTAGGATTATAATCTCCTATTTTAGTAGTTTCATTTTCCAGTTTTATGTTCATTACACCACAAATTTGCACATACAGAAGAATTGCATAATATGGTGTATATGGTACGTGTATAGATGGTATATATATGGCACATAGTATATATGTGTATACCTGCATATGTGTATACATATATGAATTATGTACATATTCTGCATAACGATATTTTAGTTAACAATGGACTGTATATATGGCCATGGTGCTGCAGGATTGTAATACTGTATTTTTACTCTACCTTTCTATGTTTACATATGTTTATATACACAGATACATTATGTTACAATTGCTTAGGGTGTTCAGTATAGAAACATGTTGTTCAGGTTTGTGGCCTAGCAGCAGTAGGCTATACCATGCAGCCTAGGTGTGAAGTAGACAATATCTACGTTTGTGTAAGAGTTCTCTATGATATTTGCACAATGATGAAATTGCCTAATGATGCATTTCTCAGAACACATCCTCGTTGTTAAGTGACACATGACTGTATATTTGTACACATTAGTTTAAGCAAAAAACAATCACTTTCTCAGAAGAGTCCTAGAAGTTGGGCTATAGAAATACAGGTTTTCTTTTTATTTATTTATTTATTATGCTTTATTTAAGTTCAGTGTAGAAGTTCAGGTTTGTTGCATAGGTAATCTTGTGTCATGGGGGTTTGTGGTACAGATTATTTCATCACACAGGTATTAAGCCTAGTACCCATTAGTTATTTTTCCTGATCCTCTCCCACTTCCCACCTTTCACCCTCTGAAAGGCCCGGTGTCTGTCGGTTCCCTCTGTGTGTCTATGTGTTCTCATTATTCAGCTCTCACTTATAATTGAGAACATGCAGTATTTGGTTTTCTGTTTCTGTCTTGGTAAGGATAATGGCCTCCAGCTCCAACCATGTCCCTGTAAAGAAACTTTTTCTTCTTATGGCTGCATAGTATTCCATAGTATATATGTTTATGGACTTTTCTTTATCCGGTCTATCATTGATGGGTATTTAGGTTGATTTCATGTCTTTGCCATTGTTAGTAGTGTTGCAATGAATATGGGTATGCATGTTTTAAAATCAAAGACTAAACTGCAATTATTCCTTAACTATTAGATCA
>CAUYQU010020242.1:0-23403 GCA_963574635.1 Cheracebus regulus | reverse complement strand
GCTTATTGGCCAAGGTTTGAAAAAAAATTCATTTTTTTTTTTTTTTTTTTTTTTGCAGAAGAGCATTTTATTAGACAGAGAGATTGAGAGAGAGAGAGAGAGAGAGAGAGAGAGAAAACAGCTCCCACGCTGTTGTGGGAGGGGAACCCAGAGTGGGAAATCCCAAAAATTTCACTTTTTGATTTTTCCTCACTCTTCTAAATACAGTTAGCAATTGTTCTATTCTCTGTGTTTTCATGACTCTGTTCATTTCTGTGTTTTGGCTTTTACTATATTATACTGAAATATATTTTTGCATTATTTTTAGCTTTCCCATTTGATTATAATCTCCCAGAGGGCTATAACGTTAATTTTGAAATCTTTATAATCTATTTTAGTGCCCGAAAATAGATGTTCAGTAGATATTTAATAAAGAACAAGATTAATTTATTGATTGATTTTACTGTCTTAAATATCTTTGTTTTTTAAGGAATAAATGTTTAATTGCATACATAGAAACCATATAGAATATTTTTTTTTTCTGTGAACCAAATCAACTTCTCTATTTTATTATTTATTTCTATATGTTTTTGGGGAACAGGAGGTGTTTGGTTACATGAATAAGTTCTTTAGTGGTAATTTGTGAGATTTTGGTGCACTCATCACTTGAACAACATACACCGTACCCAGTTTGTAGTCTTTTATCCCTTGCCGCCATCTCACCCTTTCCTCCAAGTCTGCAGAGTCCATTGTATCATTCTTATGTCTTTGCATCTTCATAGCTTAGCTCCTGCTTGGGAACAAGAACATATGATGTTTGGTTTTCCATTCCTGAGATACTTCACTTAGAATGATAGCCTCCAATTCCATCCAGGTTGCTGCAAATGCCATTATTTTGAAGAACAAGATAAATTTGGATATAACTGTGAAGCAGGCAAAATTCTCTCCATACTTTCAGAATATGCCTTTATTTTCTGTCACAGAAAGCACCAAATAATAGACTTATTATGCTGTCGTGGAAATAACATCCCTCTAAGAATCAAGATACTTGACCTTGGTGCCATCCCTGTCAGTTACTTATTGAGCAAGCTGCAGAAAGTCAGTTAACTTGGAAAACACAAAACATACAAAACTTCCCTTGGTTTCCTTACCTGTAAAGTGGGAGTGTGGAAGGAGATAATCCTTGAAATTTCTACCAACTCAAAAATTCTGTAACTGTTAAAAGTGGCCCATGGCCTCATAATAATGTTAAATTGGTGCTATTAAATGTTATTCTAGAGTAACAGGTATAATAGATATGAAGCCATAGGACCTAGGTTTGTGTTCTAAATCTGCAACCAAATGGTCGTGTGAAATTGGATAAATCACCTAATATCTAAGCTTCAGGCCAGGTGCAGTGGTTCACGCCTTTAATCCCAGCACTTTGGGAGGCCAAGGTGGGCGGATCACCTGAAGTCAGGAGTTCAAGACCACCCTGGCCAATATGGCGAAACCCCATCTCTAATAAAAATACAAAAATTAGCCAGGTGTAGGGGCTGACCTGTAGTCTCAGCTACTTGGGAGGCTGAGGCAGGAGAATTGCTTGAACCTGGGAGGCAGAGGTTACAGTGAGCCAAGATCATACCACTGCATTCCAGCTTGGGGCACAGAGTGAGACTCTGTCTTAAAAAACAAACAAACAAACAAAAAACTAAGCTTGAGTAATCTTTTTTTTTTTTTTTTGTTGAGACAGTCCTGCTCTGTTGCCCAGGCTGGAGTGCAATGGTGCGGTCTCGGCTCACTGCAACCTCCGCTTCCCGGGTTCAAGCAATTCTCCTGCCTCAGCCTCCTGAGTAGCTGGGATTACAGGCACATACCACCACACCTGACTAATTTTTGTATTAGATATGGGGTTTCACCATGTTGGTCAGGCTGATCTTAAACTCCTGAACTCATGATTCACCCGCTTTGGCCTCCCAAAGTGCTGGCATTACAGGCATGAGCCACCATGCTCAGCCTCTTCAGTAATCTTAAAAATGAGAATTAAATAATAATTTGTTATTAGCATGCTACAAGAGAATTCATTTTAAAATGTATTTCAAATTGGTTAATAGCTGTATACCCCATACTTGGTTATTCATCATGCCATGGCAGCTAAGACCAAGCCACTTTCATGTTCTGTTGTGGTAGCCCTACTGCAATAGCCTCCCGACCAGCTTCCCTGCCTTCAGAGTGACAATTTAAACACTTTAATCAGATCACATGGTTCCCCTGCTTCCAAGCCTCCAATGGCTCCCGTTTTAAACTTGGAATCAAATCCCAGTTCCTTGCATGATCTATAAGAACTGTGTGGTCTGACTGCTGCCTACTTCTTCAATGTCCTGTCTGATCATTTCCATCCCTCTGCTCCGGGCCCATTGACTTGCTGATCTTCCAAGAAATGAGTTCATCCTGTATTGTTCCTTTCTGTTTGGTCTTCCCAAGGCTGGGCTTTCATCATTTTGATCTCTGGCCATGTATCAGAGAGATAGTCTCTGTCTACATAATACCGCTCTTTACCGCCAAGAACTTTGTATCTCCTTATGCTAAGATTTGCAGACAATTAGTGACTTGTCCAAAGTTATTCAAACTTTAGAAATTAGAATCCAGAGGCCCCATGTTTTCTAAGAAATCACATGCAGACAGATTGCCACTGCATCTTTGTAATATAAGAAGTACCCACTTCTTCAAGGTTTACTGAGGGAAAACTTTCTGTAACTGAGTCACTGATCACCATTAGATATGGAGGGTGGAACTTTGGACTTGAAACTATTTTTCATATCCTGCAAAGCATGGGGTTATTCTTGAGTTCCCATTGTTGCACTTAAGAATAAAAGGAAGATGGCAATCGGAACTGTGTTTTTTTCCAAAAGGCATTCTAAAACAAAATAAAACATTAATTTAGTAGTCATCAGATTTTTCCAGCAAGTACAATTTTGTGTTAGAATGTTTCAGAGATGAAGGGAAGGGGAAAAATCTAACAAATACATTTCACTGGCTGCAGTTGATGTGTGGATAGGTAAATGGACATGAATTAACTGCTTTTAAATTGTTTTGGCAGATGTTTTAAATGGTCCACACTGGACATACATCAATAGCCAATCTTCCAGTCTTTTTTTGTAGCAGTTAGAGTTAAGAGACAGTAAAAATACTTGTAAATTAATGGGTGACTAGCAGGTAAGCAACGAGCAAATTCTAGTGATTTTGATAGGCTGTCTGTCCCAATTTCATCTGCGCAGTCTACAGGACCCACACAGTATTTAAACTGACTTTAAGAATATTTTTTGTGTTTGCTATTATGAAGGTAATTGGCATAAAATGCCCTTGTTTAGCAAAGACAAGTAACCAAAAAAGAGTCAAATAAAAATCTCCACCAGAGGTCAGCAGTCTACACATTTTTGCCGTGGTTTAAACTACCGGTGGGATCTGAGCTTTATCAGTAGGGTGAGATGAATTCCCTGACAATAGCACTCTTTTGCCTTATTTCTAAAGCACTCAAAGTCAGTAAAGTTTCACAAACACACCTTTGAAGTTTAGAAATTATGAGTGCTGCTCATTTATGAAAAGATGAGAGTATGGGTCATGTGATATGGAAATAGACAATGATCTGATGACTGACAAGTGAATAGAAGCCTGGGTTGCTTTTTCCCTATCACAGGACTGGTGTTACTGCCACGTGCAAAAGTCTCCTTTTAAGAGTCTTTTAGTTTATAATTCAGTGAGAACTATGTCAGAAAGTAGCCACAGAGATAAAGGGTCTTCTCCTTATGCATAGTAAAATATGGAATATATATACATACATATATATACACACATATATATATAGAGAGAGATATCTTTCGAGTAATAGCTGCATGCTTTATAAATGTTTTAATAGTCATATTCCTCTAATTGTTGAATATTCTTTCTGGTGAAGTGGAGTCACTCAGGTTTGTGTTTCTATCTCTTGTTCATTACTGGAATGATGCCTTGTGAGTTAGAAGGATATGAAGGCTTTAAAAGTTTCCATGAAAAGGGTGCGATTGAAACTGCTGGTCTCAATGTCTTTCCAGCCATTGTTTTATGGAAATTAGCAATCTTTTGGTATTTTTTTGGATTGGCTTTACTCAGAAACTCTGTGGTCAAAGTAGGCATTTGTAATGTGTTTAACAAAGAACATTTTGCAAAATGTCTGACAATATGGGGTATGAGGCAATTGACACTTGTATATGAAGCCATCGTCATCATTACCCACAGCAGTCATACCAAGCGCCAACACAACATGGGCTACCCGGCATCACTGGAGGAGCCATAAGGACCACAGGAGGATGTTGACTTGAAGGATGTTTCTCCAGTGTCCTAGACAGCATTATAGTCACATTAGGATATCCACAAAAGCAAAGCAAAAGCAATGTTACTGCACTAGGGTTTCTTACAATCTTTTGCTTAATTAACCTCAATTAACTAAATCTACATACATACCACTTCTTCTTTTTTTTTTTTTTTTTTTTTTTTGAGACAGAGTCTCACTCTCACCCAGACTGGAGTGCAGTGATACAATCTCAGCTCACTGCAACCTCCGCTTCCCAAGATTAAGTGATTCTCCTGCCTCAGCCTCCCAACTAACTGGGGTTACAGGTGTGTGTCACCATACCCAGCTAAATTTTTATATTTTTAGTGGAGATGGGAGATCACCATGTTGGCCAGGTTGGTCTCGAACACCTGACCTCAAGTGTCTACCATTCTCAGTCTCCCAAAGTGCTGGGATTACAGGTGTGAACCACCACACCTGGCCTCACTTACTATTTTATCAATATGTCTTGAATGATTTATGATCCGGAAGAGTTCAGGAAAGAAACATGGGGTCTTTAATCTTAGGCTGTGTGTAATATATATTTTCAAGTTGTTTCTGGAGAGTTTTAAAAACTGGTCATGAGCTTAAGTTATTAAATCAGGCTTATTTTCAAAAGTCCAAACTTTAATTTCTGTTGACAGTCTTTTAAATAGCAAGAAAATTTTAGTTGAATCCAGATATAGACTCTATACATTCATTATTTTCTAGAAAATCATAAATAACAATAGTACATAAAACTAATACATATACACACACAAAAAAAGAAATGAAATAATTATTCTTTCTTTTTTCCACAGAAGCAAAACATCACTGAGAAACTCAGTCAATAAATATTTAATAAATATTTGCAAAGATCACTTTAGAAGTTATTGGAAGAACAATAATAAATAACTGAGTAATTGTCAATATCATTTAAGGTAATCATATATATATTTAATAATTGTAAATTATTTATTCATAAAACACTTAATGATTACCTGAGCAGTACCAGGCTTTGAGAGGAACACTGGAAATCAGTAGTAATAATAATAATAATAGTAATGCCACTAATGACAGCAGCTACCATTTATTGAGATGGTGCCAGGTACTGTATCAAGCATTCTCCATTTTGTTTTACCTCCATTTTAAGTGAAAAAACAGAGGACTAGAGAAATTAAAACTCTAATGCAAATGTTCAGATAAATTTGCAGAACACTCAGCCAGCGTCTGAGTTTGGCTCAAAAGATGTTCCACTGTATTATACTAGTTCTCAAACAATGACAGAAAAGAAAAATACACTTTCCTTCAAACATCATAGATCATGAAGGATGTGAAGAAACAGAAATGGCTATAAAACAATGTAATAATTGCTGTGATGCAGGGATATCTACATCATAATATCCATCAGGGTGAAGGAAGCTTCTAAATGCCTTGTGGTCCATTCACAGAAGAGAGGATGATGCCCGTTTTGAGGTGGCGTGTCAGTAGGAGTTCACTGTACAGTCAAGGGCAGGGAGACATGCAAGTGAAGAGAACAGGAGAGCAAAAGGTCCTTGCATGAGAGAATAAGCACATGCTTTAGTGGGCCTTTGCACAGAATGACTCTGTACAACGAACAGGGAACAATGCTAGAAGAATAGGCAGACTGAGGCCATGAGGAGGATTGGGTATGCCTTGCTAAGGAGCTTGTGCTTTATTCTCTAAGCAATGGGGAGAAGTCAAAGCTGAGTATTGACCCAATTAGGTTTGACTTGCCAAATAACCAGAAGCTGTGTGGAGAATAGGTAAGAATAGGAAGAGCAGCTGCAATATTTTAGGCAAGAAATGACAAAGGATTCAACTAAGACAGTGCAGTAGAAATGGGACTGGTTGGAGGGATGCTCACTAGATGAAATCAAGAGACCCACTATAAGTACATATATGGAGCACGAGTCCCATAATTCTGGCTCGAATGACTGAGCATAGCGGGTATTACTACATTTGGGAACACTAAGAATGGAGGAGGTTTTTAAGGTGGGTAGATATAATGAATTGAGTTTTAAACATGTGGAGTGTTAGGGGTTATGTTACATATAGATTGATAAGTCCAGTAATGATCAGAAATCCATGGATGCCTGCAAAAGAGAAAAAGTTTTGTGGCATAATAAGCAATTTAGTTAGGGAGTCAGTCTCTGGCTTCAGAGCAAGGAACAGGAGGGGTCATGGGTGGACTCCAGCCTTTAAAGGGGAGGTAAAGGATGGTAAACTAATGGAGTGAAAGAGAAAGCACCAACATGAAGGGAGATAATCAGTGCAAAAGATCATTTATTTAGCCATTATGATGTGCATTCACTCTGTGGGGGAGTTAGTACATGAAGATGAAAAAGACGTGGTTTCTCTCTTAAGGAGATGATCGTGTAGTGGTGAAGTGATTTCAAAGATGTGGAGGTCAAAGCATGAAATACCACAGAGGGGAACATAGGAAATGGACCAAAAAGTATGCTTGATTTGGCCATTGTCTTCAAATACTGCAGACAGGGTGGCTTAGAAACAGAAATTTATTTCTCACAGTTCTTGAAGCCAGATTAGGATGCCAGTATATTTGGGTTCCAGTGGGAGCTTTCCTCAAGGTTGCAGAACCCTGACTCCTCCCTGTATCCTCACATAGCGAAAAGAGCACTAGCTAGTCCTCTGGACTCTTTGTTTTTGAGGCGAAATCTCACTGTGTTGCCCAGGCTGAGTGCAGTGGCACCATCTCAGCTCACTGCAACCTTCCCCTCCTGGATTCAAGTGATTCTCCTGACTCAGCCTCTGAGGAGCTGGGATTACAGGAGCTCACCGCTACGCCCAACTAATTTTTGTATTTTCAGTAGAGACGGGGTTTCCCCATGACCAGGCTGGCCTTGAACTCCTGACCTCAGGTGATCTTCTTACCTCAGCATCCCAAAGTGCTGGGATTACAGGTGTGAGCCACTGTACCCAGCCGGACCTCTTCTTATAAGAACACTAATCCCATTCATGAGGGCTCCACTTTCATAAACAAATTACCTCCCAAATTCCCCATGGCCTAAGATCATTACTTGGGATTAGGGTTTTAACATAGGAACTCTGTAGGGGGACAAAAGCATTCTTTCCATTGCAGCCACTAAGTGGTTGGCCATTTCTCTGGAGAAAAGCAAGCTGGTATGGTGTGAAAGCAGCAGGCAGAGAGGTAAGTATTAGTTTATATTATTTTACCAAGGAATTTGGCTATGAAAGAAAGACAGATGGTGGGATGATCACTAAATCACACAGGAGATGTAATTAAGAATGATTGTTTTTAAGATAAAAAGAAATTTAGCCAGCTTGAATTTCAGGGAAAATATGAAATAAGAAGATTAAGAGGCAGAATAGAGAGGAAAATTTGATGGAACAAGTCTTGGAAAGGAAGGGCATTGTATTAGTCTGTTTTCACACTGCTAATAAGGACATACCTGAGACTGGGTTATTTATAAAGGAAAGAGGTTTAATGAACTCATAGTTTCACATGGCTGGGGAGGCCTCACAGTATGGCAGAAGGCAAAGGAGAAGCAAAGCCACGTCTTACATGGCGACAGGCAATAGAGTGTGTGCAGGGGAACTGCCCTTCATAAAGCCACAGATCTCATGAGACTTACTTACTATCATGAGAACAGCATGGGAAAAGCCTGCCCCCATGATTCAATTACCTCTTATTGGGTCCCTCCCATGACATGTGGGGATGATGAAAGCTACAATTCAAGATGAGACTTGGGTGGGGACACAGCCTTAGGACATCAGAGATTAAAGCATAAACCTAGGGCAAAACAAGAGGCAACTCTGCCTGAGAACATAGGGCTTGAGCATTTAGGTTGGGTCTATGGTATAGATATCCTTTGTTTGCTTGGAGGCAGATAGATTTTCAGGGAATTGTGAAGGCCTGTAGGAGATGTGAGGGTTTAAAATGGCCAGTGAGGGGAGAGGAAAACAACCTGATCAAAGACAGGAAAAGGCTTGTGGAGAAGTTTTGAGGGCCTACCTGAACTTGGATTTAACTAAATTGAAATGCCATCAATGTCTGCTATGGGAAAGTTTTCCTCCTAACCTTGCCTAAGGAAATCCATGAAAAAGTGAACAGGAAAACTGTTAGATAATCGGTGTTGGCAAGGTGTGTGGGGCAAGACAGGGTATAGAGGGAGCTGCAGATACTGGCAAGACAAGTGTTGATATGATAAGCCATGAGCTCTGGGCTGGGTATGGAAGTATGCAGGAAGATCATTTGCCACGGTCTGGCAAGGGATGTTGAGGACTTGGCTCAAGGTTGTTTGTGTCTTCTGAGCAAGGGATGTTGAGGACTTGGCTCAAGGTTGTTTGCATACTGGACAACCTTGGGAAGTTGTAGACAATGTTTCCCTCCAGAGAGATTCAGACCTTTCTCCCCCTGGATTATTCCAGAGTAATAATGTCACCTTCCCATCACTAGAGCATTCTAGATAATAAAGATAATTGTTTGTCCCTGGAGGGGAGGACTAGCAGGTTGGCCAGTGGCCCACAGATAAGATCCAGATCTCCTTATTTTGGAGTCCTCAGGTGAATCATGTGTGTGCAGCGCCCACCTGGGCGTACCTCTAAATTACCCCTATGGGACTTGCAAAGCTAGTTAGGGGAATTCATGTGGATAAGAAACCCAGGCCTTCTGTGCTGCGAGCAGTAAACTGTTTCAATTCATTTGGAATCATTACATCCTTTCTGCTTGAACTTATGAAAGTGTGGGCACCAACCTACCACCTACAGCAGTTGTTGCTACTGCTTAAGGGCTGCTTGACTGCTTGACACAGTAAAGTCAGGACAGAGGAGTGGGTGTGAAATGAAGAGAAAGGAGACTTTCTGACGGATGTGAAGAGCAATATGTGAATGCAAGACAGGATGTAATAAGTGCCTACAGCTTATTCCCAACAAAAAGGTAGCATGACATGGGAAGGGTTTGTGAAGGAGGTTCTATTTCAAGTCGTTCTTTGATGATTGGAATGATGTGATGCTCAATGATTAAGAATGATGTGAGTTACTTCAGTGTGGGTTAATAAATGGCAGATGCAGAGGTAGAAAGCTAGAAGGTGAGAGACCAGGCTTGAGTGGAATAGTTTGGGGCACATGGAAAGAGTGGAGTTGCCCAGTTTAACAGTTATGAGGCCCAATAAAATGATGCTAGAAATGGCTTCATGAGGCCAGCAGACAAGCTTGACAGCAAAGTGCATGAATCAAAGGTTAAAATGATTAGACTCAGAATAGTATTATTATTATGATTATGATTATTATTTTTTTTTGAGATGGAGTCTCACTCTTGTTACCCAGGCTGGAGTGCAATGGTGCAATCTTGGCTCACTGCAACCTCCACCTCCTAGGTTCAAGCGAAACTAGGATCTGTAAAAGGGAAGTAAGACAATACAGAACTTATTTTTGTGTTGTTTCTTCTTGTATTAGAAGTGCTTTTGAGAATCATTACTTACCTTTGTTTCTGGAGTCCACACACCTAATTAAGAAGTTAGAAGTATTTATTGTAAAGGCTTATCTTTAAGGCAGAATGCTGCATTTGAATTGTTCCCCTTTAAGAAAAATAAACCCCAGGGAAAAGTCAGAGCTACTTAAGAGCTGGGATCTTTGTAGTGACAGAGACACAGCTAGAGGTTACAAGTTTCCTCAGAAACCTTGAATCCAAAGAACTTTAAATGATTTAAAGAATAGTTTTCTTAAGAGAAAAAGTTTCCTGTCCTATTTTTTTCTTTAATATCTGCTCCATGTAATTTTTTTCTTTTCCTTTACTAATTTATTTATTTAGCAAGAATAGTGTTGTTACTTTTAAATTTTGGTGTTTTCTACTTTTCCTAATCAAAAACGTCAAGTAGATGGCTTGAGTGTTTTTATATTGCTTATATAAATGTCAAGTAAATATATTAGAAATATTTTAATTTTAACTAGGATTCATGCTTTCCTGTGAGATGCTTTTAAAAATATTTTTGGGTTTATTATACTTTCTCTCATATGATTTTTTTCTTCATTTTCTTCATCCTCTGGAAATGTCATTAGCAGAGCAAACTAAAAAGGCAAATGAAGTTGTCTAGGGAAGCAAACTGCCCTCGCTTTTCCAACTCTGGATAAATTATACAACAAGGTTACTCTACCAATTAGATAATGTCTTGGGATATAACCAGTCACTTTCTAAATATAAGCACATTTGAATTTTAAAATGTTAGTTTTCTAAAAGGTAATGCTTTTAGAATTTCTGTCTGAACTAAATACAAAGTGTAGCAGGCCAATCTCAGTATAGAAAATGGTATTACATAATTCAGGCCAAGAGACTTTTGCAGTGGTAGGGACAAATTCACCAAACATGCATACATGTATGCACACATATACGGAAATCTGAATGATTTCTTTTAAATATTTTTCTTTGACCATTTTATAGTTGAGTCATTGCTTGAATTTATTTCCTTTTGTGTTCCTCTATTGGTTTTTGACTAGCAATAACTCTATTATTATCTACATCTTTGAGGAATGAGGGGAATTAGAGAGAGACTGTTACGAGTTTGTGTCATTTTTGGGTTGGATAAAAGATGTGATATTTCTAGGACAGGAAATCTCTAAATATTTTAACATCTGATTTTTCTTGAAGAATATCCTTTTTCTGGGCATTCAATTAAATAAACAGGAATTTTTAAAAATTCAGCCACAAATACCTAAATATAATGATAAGTATATTTTAGTGTATATATCTATGCATATTTAACCTAAACACACATTATACACAAGACCCTTAACTTCTCCATTCAAAAACTTTTCTCCAGCTGCTTTTGTAACTCTAATCAAGATATTCAAATATTTTACATACTTTCAAAACTACTTTTATTTTAAAGTCATTTCTGGAAATATTAACATTTTTCAGCAATATAAATCATAGTCTTCATTTAGCCCAACACTGCTGGCTCAGGAATATGGAATGCAGTATTAGTTTCTGTAAGACCGAATTGACTTCACTATGAAATAAGGCTTTCTCGGTATCAGCCCTGCAGAAATATATTGGTTACAGCTAAAATGTATGGCTATGCTTACGCTAAAACATACAGACATTATAAAAGTATATATTGGTTTCGGTAACAATGCATTCTTTCCAATGGATTCATGTGGCTTTCAGCAAGAATGTATTGATTTCATTAAAATGTGCTCCTTGAGATAAACAAAAATTCGGTTAGAATGCACTGGTTTCTGTTAAAGTTCATTGACTGAAGTAAAGAACATTACGCTGTTATTGGGTAGCCTTAGGGTCTGGTAAGTATTGAATAGAGAAGTATACATAAGTAATAATAAAGGCTGGGGAAAACAAAGATATTATAAACTGTATAAAGATTTAAAAATATTCAACACGCATTATTAGACCAAATTTTCCCAGAGGCGCTAAGAGTTGGCCCAGATACCTTTCACAAAGTCACTTCAACCTCAGTGTATTGGAATTCATAGGAAGTCAAGTAACTTACTGTACAGAGAAACTCTTCCTCTGTTTAAATTATTCCTCAGGAGGGCGTTAGGTTCATGAGGATGCACTTCAGATCACGTGACTGCAAATTCTACACAAAATATATGTGCATTAACTCTTCGAAGCATCATACTCTGAGTGTGTGTATATATATGTGTGTGTATATATATGTGTCTGCAAATCCTACACATATATACACATATATGCTTATACATATGTACACATATATACATATATAATTGCATATATATACAGAGTATATATATGAATATATATGTGTCTGCAAATTCTACATATATATACACATATATACATATATATGCATATGCACAGGACTTAAAATATTCACATAGAGGGCCACACTCTGGGAAAATCCAGTTTATTTTGCTCAACCCACCTATGCATTTGTATGCTTGTTGTAGAGAAAAGAAAGACCTAGAGAAGGGAGAGGAAGGATAAGTATGGTTACTCACATTTCCTCACATTTTTATTTCTAAGCAAACAAGAGCAGAACTTAAGACTCCTTTGGGTAAAATTATATTTAAATACTATTAATTATAATACCACCTAGCTTTTATTCAAGCAAAAGGTAGATACGTGCATTTCACTTGGGGAAATATTTTTTCATGATTATTGTTTTATGTAATCTAAGCAATCCAAGATCAGAGTAGAAAACATAAGCAAATATAAGAGTTACTTTTAATTATATCAAAGCCTATTACTGGTAAATAATCTCCCTCTTAATGTATTTTGGCACCTGTTTTTAATATATTTTTTAAAATAAATGCTTCAAAGTCAAATTTATTTATGTAATTAAAAATTGCAAATACTATGGTGAATGAAATTAAAGGCCTCTGACCACAAAGTTTACACTGTAGAGTTTGAAAAACAAAGACAATTAGATAATAAACACTATTGTTAGTGGAGATTCCTTTTAAAAACCATCAGTAGTACTGTATTTTATTATTTTTCCAAAATTCTATAGTTTTATAGTATGTATAGTGTTTATGGTATGCATACACACACATAAAGGCTTTCAATGAAAAATTTTCTTTATTAATGACAGGATTATTCATATTCACAATTTTGTGTGATGTTTTGATTTTTTTTTGGAGGAATTTGTCAATTTTATCTAACTGTTCAAATTTAGTGGCATAGAATTCTTAATAAAATTATTGAATATTTTAATCTTTTTATTATCTATAGTAATGAAAAACGTATCAAAATAATGAAAAATTTATTTATTGAGAGCAACTTTCTCTCAGTCTACATTCTGAAACAGAATCTTTAAGACAGTCTGGTAGTATGTTGTGTCAGTAAGTTTTTATTTTAGCTGCACATTGGAATTGCCAATTCTAAGGCCCCATCCAAGACCAGTGTACTTAGAATACTCTAGGTAAGTCTCAGGTATAGATATTTTTAAGGCTTTTCAGGTGATTCTGGTATACAATCAAGGATGAGAAGTATTGCACTGGTACTTCTGGAATACTGAATTCAGTTTCTACTTATCAGGACTGGGAGCAAAATTATTTTACCTCCATGGGCATATAACTTCATTTAAAAAATAAAATGAGGGTTCAAGCATAACAACCCTAAAGGCTTTCATGGATAAGGAAAGATGGTAAATATATATTCTAGGGAGAAGCCAAATATAAGATAATAGACAGGACAGACATTTTCTGCAATAAACCGGAGGGCTTGTGCCACCAGAAACATTTCAATTCTCCTCTTCTTTCATCTTCTAACATTGTAATGAGCAAACAAAACATCTCTGGGAGGACTTAGGCTCTTGAATTCTGGATTAAATGAACATCTAGGTCCCTTCTAGCTTCTATACACTCCATAAAGTTAGGCCTATCACTCTAGGGAACTAGTGTGTGATTATGGGATAACATTTAATTCTTTATTATATACTTATAGAAGTGGTCAGAGTTTGCAAGACAAGCAGAATCTAGATAAAGTACCTAATAGATTTGCAAAGAAGTTTGTTTCCACATTTTTTTCATTTAACTTGGAGATTTCTAAGAAAAAGGATGGAAATTATAGAGGCTGTCAGGTACTTGGATTCACAGTATCTTTTCACTGGAAAATACAAGTAAGGGCTTTGTCAAAGAGAAATTGCATCGGACACTTGTGAAAAATAGCAAGGAAGACTTATTCAGGACTATTGCAATAAAGGAGAGAGATGGGACTCAACTGCACGGAAACAACAGGCAGCAGAGTTTGTAATCCCTGAGGTGAGCTAGTGAAAAAATACTGCAGGATAGTAAGGCAGAGGTTGGTCAGTGTGATTAGGCCATCTGTGTTTACTGATTGTCACTGAAGTTAGCTTCTGACCCTTCCACAGAGACTGGGAGATAGGGGCACTCTCTTTACAATCACATTTCAAAGGGATAGCTCCCATGTCAGATTTATATCTCAAAGGAGCAGAGAAAGGACTTACAATGCATATTTGCTAAAGCAAATGTTCTATGAAAAGAAAGAGGTCAGAGACCTATAGTTAGGAACAAACCTGTCAAAAGTTTAGCCAAGCTGAGGAGAATGTTAAGGCCATCTAGGTCAGCTTTTTAAAAGTAAGAAATAAAGAAGATAGAAATTGATTTTTCTCCTCTGGAGATCTGTAAGCAAAACTCTATTAACATTATTCTGCCTCTGTGTGTGTGTGTGTGTGTGTGTGTGTGTGCATGCACACACATGCACACATGCATATGTACATGTGCATGTGAGTGTGTTTAAGAAAACTGCAATCTCAGTCCTGCATGTTCATTGAGAGGGTCATATGAGGCCAAGTTTACTTCTGTAGAGTTGGGGCCATACTGTTGCAAGCCTACTTCAGGTGAATATGTCATTTTTTTCCTGTTTCATATCTAGAGTTCTTCTTTGAAAGGTTGTCTCCTTTTGCTTATACGTTCTTTCACTCCAGAAAACTTCTTCAGATATAGAGCCTTTTGTGGATGTCATTAATGCAGTATATGGGTCAAAAGCAGATTTGTTTTATGTTAGCTCAATAGAGACCTAAAAATAGATTTTTATGAAAACTGTCACAAAGTTCGTGCCATTTACTTTGTCCCAGAATGGCTTTCCTTTAATATGAAGTTTCTAAATGAAAAGCTTTGGTCTTGGAAAGCATTGCAAATTAAATTTGCCTACATTAAATTCTAATATTTTCTGCTCGGTGTTGGTGGTCTGTCATTTCTATATTGTGTTTAAGGTTTTTCAGACATATAAAAACTGAAAATATTTATCACCAGCTGACCTACACTACAAGAAATTTGAAAGGAAGGCCTCCAGGCCCGAGGAAAGCAATACTAAATGGAATCTGGACTTAATGAAGACTCTGGAGGGTAACCACATAGGTAACTGTATAGGACATTTTTCTTTCTTTTTTTTTTTTTTTTTTTTTGAGATAGAGTCTCATTCCATCACCCAGGCTGGAGTGCAGCAGTGCAATTTTGGCTCAATACATCCTCCACCCCCCTGGTTCAAGCAATTCTTGTGCCTCAGCCTCCTGAGTAGCTGGGACTGCAGGCACATGCCACTATGCCTAGCTAATTTTTTTGTATTTTTAGTAGAGATGGGTTTCACCATGTTGTCCAGGCTGGTCTCGAACTCCTGTCCTCAAGTGATCTGCCTGCCTAGGCCTCCCAAAGTCCTGGGATTACAGGTGTGAGCCACTGCATTTGGACAAGGACATTTTTCCTATGCCTTTTACCACTCAATGCAGTCTGTGGGTTAGCACAATAGCAATAAGAGTGTTCTAGGTACCGATACCCCTCAAATTTCCACAGCCTCAAAGGCCTGCTCTCTTTATGCAGTCAAGCTCCAGTAGAAGAGTTTATCAGAGGCAATATTACCAGAAACCCTGAATTAATGCTTCTAGTAAAGGAGCATCAGTGATAACCAGAAAGGGAGGGCACTAGAAGCCTAATGGGAGTTCAAGCTGTGTTTTTGATAACCACCTACACTTGCTGCTGCTTATACAGTGAACTATTGACTGGGATGAATGTTTCCACAAAAGGCCATTCTTCTTGTAAAATTTCATCAGAATTTAAACCCTTCTGATGCTGACCCACTTGCATTTCTCTGCTTAGTCCCAGACTCTTATTTGACAGTTAATTACAGTAAGCCTGAACTGTTGAACTGCCTCAAAGACCAGTTCAAATTTTCCAACAAAATAAATTTAACTTCACTTCATCTGAATTAAAAGGTTGCAGCTTTCATCAAGAATCTCTGGACTCTGCCCCCTGCTTTGGGAAATGAAGCATGCATTGAGACATTATTTTTCTCTCTCAAATACCCAATTGCTGCAATAGTAAAAAAGAAGCAGAAAACATTCAACTGAAAAGAAAATCATGTGCTAATTACTGGATGTGCTGTTCTGAAGTTCTAATTTCAAGAAAAATGCACAGCCAGTATTTCTAACGGGAAATGAACCAACTTTGAGACTGGCCAGGTTTTTGCATCTTTAATTTGTACTGGATGCTTTTGATATTGCAGGCCTAGAGAGATAAAAAGCAGCTGAGACAATAGGCAGGTGCTGCAGTCCTTTTCAGGTGCTGAGCTCTCCCTGGTATCCTAATTATAGACTCTTTACATGAAGAATTCTTTTTGAAGCTAATCATAGTGCTGAAGGTAATAAGAGTGAAGGTATCCAGAGGATGCTAATGAAAAAGTTGAGAAATCTCTTTCGAGGATGTCTTAATTATGAGGTCTGTCTTTCAAGGGAAAGAGAACAAACATTTATTATTGAGGACCTACTATATACCAGGCTTTGTGCTTAGTGTTTTCATTTGAGACCTGTATTTATCCAGTCCTTCACTGACTGTGAACATACAAATGAGGTTACCTTACTATATATGCCTTTTCTATCTCATGAACCGATGGGAACACATTCATTTTGAAGGTTTCTTCTATTCTATTATCTATGAGAATTCTCAGGGCTGTTTCCCAGGCTCTCATGACCCTGTTCCCATAGCTGCCCACGTTGGTTCCACTGGTGAGGAAACAGTCCACTCCTCTGTTGCACAGTGTTTCATTTATTGAAAGTGACACTGCAGCAGAACCTGATGGATCCCAAAAGTTCTGAGTTCACACATTTTTTAGTACCCTTTCCCCCAGATTTCTGGTGCCAAATTTCCTTCTCTGTTGTCCTGCAGAAAAACTTCAAATTTGCCTTATGTCTCTGTCTCTTCTCATACATTACTGTGCAATCTGGGAACTGCCATCATGAAACAATTCAAATGTATTTCCCATGGTATTGTTCAGCTCGTCTCTCTCTGGAGTAAATCCTTGCCTATAATAAATACTTAACTGTACATGCCAGGCTTATTCAAATTTCAAGTTTGACCTAGTTAAGAACACTGCTAGAGCAATATCATCTCACAAAATTCTTGCAATAATACCACAAGGAGATGACTATTCTTCTTTCCTTTGACAGGTGAGGAGCCATTTAAATGATTTCCCCAAAAGTCAATGTCTTGTAAAGCTGAGATTTGAACTCTTAACATTGATATATTTTTTGCCACTGAATGTTTTGGGATAAATACAGACTTTGAGATAAGAAAATAATGGTAATGTATATAGCCTCCCTTGCTAATAAAATAAGCTTTAAGGAAATACTTTCTTATGGAGTGGCCAATGGTCAATGTTTTTAACTCACTAAATGGTTAACCTTCAGCATCCAATTATTCACTTGACACTTCTCTATTCTGTGCCATCATTAATGTTTATAAGGCTGAGCATTTGCAGTTTATAGAGCACAGTTTCAGTCCTAGTGGAGAAGAACCAAAAATATACGCAAATGAGAAAGGGTAAAGAGAAAACACAGGAAACTAAATAATATAAGCTGATATGGTTTGACTGCGTCCCCACCCAGATCTCATCTTGAATTGATAATCCCCACGTGGGGGAGAAACCCGGTGGGAGGTGCTTGAATCGTGGGGGCAGTTACCTTCATGCTGTTCTGGTAGTAGTGAGTGAGTTCTCATGAGATCTGATGGTTTTATAAGGGGCTTTCCCCACTTTCCTCGGCACTTCTCCTTCCTGCTGTCACATGAAATAGGACGTGTTTGCTTCCCCTTCCACCATGACTGTAAGTTTCCTTAGGCCTCCCCATCCCTGTGGAACTGTGAGTCAATTTAACCTCTTTCCTTTATAAATTACAGAGTCTCGGGCAGTTTTTTTTACAGCAGCGTGAGAATGGACTAATACATAAGCCCATGATCAAATGTTGAAGCTCAATGTAGTAAAAGAGCTACCTTTAACCAAGGGTCTCTTTCCTCTAGTCTCTGCAATGGGAGTTCTAAACTTTTAAAATTTCCCCATGATGTATGTAAAGCATTAAAGTACCATAGTACTAAGTTGGGGAGTTTGGAGGACACTTTGGGATCATATATCTTTGTTTGGTATTTAATTGTTGGAGTAAGGTGGGACCAGATGAGCAAGTGTATGGGGTTGTTGGGAGAGAAGGTGCTACTTAAAGCACCTGAAAGTCCTTTGCTTTGATGTTACCATTTTAAATACATTATCCCTTTTCAAAGAATTTATGTCATGTGTAATGCCTACAAGCTGGAATATATATGGTTTGGTTTTGAAGCTGTAATATTGAGAGGCACGGTTGAACCCCAAATTTAGACTTTTACTCACAACATGTAAGAGACTTCAGTTGCTTAGCCCACAGCATATTGCACTAACCAGACTGGGCCTTTTATTCTCTTGCCTTATACACAATGTCTCTCATCTCTCATCTACATCCTTCACCATCTTTGTTCCTTGAGCAACTCTCCTTCCATGCCCTCTCTTACATCCTGCATATTAACGTAGCTCATTTCCCCTTCACACAGTCTCTTTGATTGCTTTTCATTTAAAAATCTGTGCACATAGCTTTTGTGTGTGTGTGTGTGTCTATATATATATATATATATATATATGTATATATATATTTTTTTTTGTAAAGGGAAGTCAATATAAATGTATGGAAGATGCCTAACACCATCCATTGCTTGTTCAGTCATAGATGGCTGTAAGGAGAAGGCTGTGAACCCTCATACACTGTTTAAGTGTATGGACAAAAGTCTGTAAAAATATCTAAGGTCAAGAGGAATTTTTGATTTATTTATAGGGGTAATTTCTATATTCTCTTGTAGCAATTAATGTCATGGAAAGATAGTATCCATTAAAAGTCTAGTTTAGGAATTAAAGTAAGATTACAAATTAATCTTTAAAAATTGTTTTTTGCTTTCGTAGATCGGATTGACAGGAATATGAAGACATTATTGGCTTTGCTAAAATAAAAATTTATATTTATGGAGCCATTTAAGGAAAACACAATTCAAAATTATGAATTAGGACTTTAAGCATTGCAAAAATGCTCCCTGCTTATACTTCACTTCTTCCACTTACATGGCAAATTTTGGAGGAAGAGCTCACATAATCCCTCGCTTTCCATTCAGATTTTCTGTTTCTATTTCTATGCTCAAATGCAGAAGGTGCATTAATGGTACCTGAATCATCATTCATCCAGTAAAATCTTCTCTCTTTATTAATTCAATCAATACTTTTAATTCATTCCATTTAATCACCAGTACCTATTCTGTATTCTTCTGTCTCAACATAAGCATCTATTCTAATATCTTTTTGTTTATAAGTGCTTTTGCAAAAGGCATATTATTTTTTATGTGTGTACGTTTTCAACTTATGTAAGTGCTATTAGTTTATACATAAACTATTATGCTTTAAAAATATTGTTACTTGGCATTATGCTTATAAGATTCCTCCATGTTGCTCTATGTACATCTCGTTCATTGCTTCCTTTTGCTCTGTAGTACTTATAAAGGGCATCCATCAACCTTTATGTACCCATTCTCCTTGTAATGAACTTGCCAAACCTTACCTCCAAATCCAGACTTCCCAAATAATGCTGTAATAAATATTACATGTGTCCTCTCAGAAGTCTGCATGAGAAATTTATTGGCATATATAACTAGTAGTGGAATTGCTGAATCACACTGCAGGTGGGATTACACAAAATGTAGTTAAATGTACCAGATGCTCTTTACAGGGGTTGCTCCAGTTTACAATCCCACTAGCAGTGCTTGAGGGCCCCTGTATCTTCACACTCCATCAGTTATCCTTCTTTCAAATTTTTGTTAATCTAATAGGTATCAAGTGATGTTGCTTTGCTTTGATTTGCGTGTCTCTGATTTGTAGTAAGTTTGAGCATCTATTTATGTATTCATATACAGAAGTCTTTTGGTGTCCATGGGCGATTGCCTCTAGGGCCTTCCACAAATACCAAAATATGCAGATGCTCAAGTCCTTGATATAAAATGATGTAAGTATTTGCATATAACATATGCACATGGTCTCATATGGTTTAAATTATCCCTAGGTTACATATAATACCGAATACAATGTAAATGCTATGTAAATATTGGTTACACTGTATTGTTTAGGGAATAATGATGAGAAAGAAAAAGTCTGTGCCAGTTTAATACGGACAAAAACCATTCTTTTGTTTGTTTGTTTTTGAGACGAAGTCTCACTCTATCGCCAGGCGCTGGAGTGCATTGGTGCAATCTTGGCTCACTGCCACCTTCTGAGTAACTGGGACTACAGGCACGTGCCACCACGCCCAGCTAATTTTTGTATTTTTAGTAGAAACGGGGTTTCACCATGTTGGCCAGGATGGTCTCAATCTCTTGACCTGGTGATCCACCCACCCAAAACCTCCCAAAGTGCTGGGATTACAGGTGTGAGCCACCACGCCTGGCCAACCATTCATTTTTTTTAAAATATATATTTTATTATACTTTAGGTTCTGGGGTACATGTGCAAATCATTTTTATACGTGAATATTTTTCATCCTTGGTTGAATCCACTAATATAGAACCCACAGATACAGAGAGTTGATCATACTTACGAAGTTTGGGGTTTCTCATTCAGACTCTTTGCCCATTTTTCTATTGCAGTTATTGTCATTTTTCTGTCAATTTACCATGTCTAGACATTTAGACATGGTAAATGTCTAAAGTACCCTTAGACATGGTATTTTCTAAATATTAATCACTTTTTTGTCGAGACATTTAAGAATCTTCTCTCATTTTTTCATCTATGAGAACCATCCATAGTATACGTCGTTGAATAGAAATCTTTAATTTTGATACAACCAAATTTATCATGCATATGCCTTATTATTTTTACTTTTGAAGTTTTACCAAGTTCTTCTTTATAAATATGTATTTATATGCATATAAATTCTGTATTTCTATTAATTTTAATATAAAGCTTTTTTTCCTCTTTCACATTTAGTTTTTAATCAATTTTTTATATGTATAATTTAGGAATTCACTTTTATTTTCTAAAGAAGTTAGTTTTTCAAATACTTTTAAAAAAACCAATCCATAATATTTTACATATTTATGGAGTAAATGTGATATTTTGTTACATGCATAAAATATATAATGATCAAGTCAGGGTATTTGGGGTATCCATCATCTTGAATATTTATCATTTCTATGACTTGGGAACATTTCAAGTCCTCTCTTATAGCTACTTTGAAACATGCCATATATTATCATTTCCACTCATTCTAGTTCACTATCAAACATTAGAAGTTATATCTTCTACCTAACTGTATGTTTGCGCCCATTAGCCAACCTCTTTTCATCCCTCCTCCCACTCATGTACTCTTCCCAGCCTCTGGTGTCTCTCATTCTACTTTCCACCTCCATGAAATCAATACTTTTAGCTCACACATGTGAGTGAGAACACGTAGTATGTGTCTTTCTGTACCTGGCTTTTAAAATTCAATACTTAACATAATGACCTCCAGTTCCATCCATGTTGTTGCAAATGGTGTGATTTTATTCTTTTTATGTCTGAATATTGTTCTGTTGTGTATATATACCACATTTTCTTAATCCATTCATCCATTGCTGAACATTTAGTTTGGTTTCATATATTTGCTATTGTGAATAGTACTGCAATAAACACTGGAGTGCTTGTATCTCTTTGATTTTTTTTTTCTTTAGGGTAAATATCCAGTAGTGAAATGGCTGGATTGTTTGGTAGTTTTATTTTTAGATTTGTGAGAAATTCCATACTGTTCTCCACAGTGGCTATACTAATTTACATTTTCACCAACAGTGTATAAGAGTTCTTGATTACTCTAGTAAGTGAATTATTGATGTTGTTTATCTTTTCAAAATACAGACTTTTGTTCATCCTTTGTATTATTTTATTTGTCTCTATTTTGTTTAATTTTGCTCAGATATTTATTTTATTCTTTCTAATTTTGGTTTTGGTTTGTTCTTGCTTTTCTAGTTTCTTTAGGTGCATGGTTAGATTGTTCATTTAAAATATTTCTACTTTTTGGATATAGGGGTTTATTGTTTTAACCTTCCTTTTAGCACTATTTTTGCTATATCCCATAGGTTTTGCTATGTTGTGTGTTTATTTTTATTCGTTTCAAGAATTTTATTTTTTATTTCTTTCTTAATTTCTTCCTTGAGCATATTATCTAATTTTTAAATTTCATCCTTAACTTCTTCCAGGACATGTTATTTAATTTACAAGTATTTGTACAGTTTCCAAAGTTTCTTTTGTTAGTGAAGTCTAATTTTATTGATCGTGGTCAGAAAAGAGAATTGATATGGTTTCTATTTTTAAATATTTGTTGAGACTTGTTTTGTGTCCTAACATATGATCTATTCTGGACAATGTTCTGTGTGCTGATGAGAAGAATGTGTATTTTGCAGTGGTTGTATGAAATATTCTGTACATGTCACTTAGGTCCACTTGGTCTAAGTCTGTTTTCTCTGATACAGACATAGCTACTCCTGCTCACTTTTGGTTTCTGTTTACATAGAATATTATTTTACATTCCCTTACTTTCAGTCTATATGTGTCTTTACAGGTGAGGTGAGATTCTCGTAGGTAGCATACAGTTGGGTCCTTTAAAAAATTCATTCAGCCAGTCTATATCTTTTAAGTGGCAGGTTTAATTTATTTAAACCTCTTCCTCTTGGGTTCAGGTGATTCTCCTGCATCAACCTCCCAAGTAGCTGGGATTACAGGCATGCACCATCATGCCTGGCTAATTTTGTATTTTTAGTAGAGACAGGGTTCTCCATGTTGGTTAGGCTGGTCTCAACCTCCCGACCTCAGGTGATCCTGAGTGCTGGGATTACAGACGTGAGCCACTGCACCTGGCTTCTTTTTTTTTTTTTTTTTTTATTTGTCTAACTGGCTTACATTAAAAGACCTATCTTCAAGTTGTGAGATTCGTTTTTCTGCTTGATCTAGTCTTGTTGAAGCTTTTGAACATATTTTGTATGCATTCAATGAATTCTTCAGTTCCAGAAATTCTGTTTGATTCTTTTATATGATATCTATCTCTTTGGTGAATTTCTCATTCACTGTTCTGTTTCTTTGAATTCTTCTTTTTTTTTTTTTTTTGAAAGAGAGAAAGAAAGAGGAAGAGATTTTAGAAAAAGAGAGAAAAGGAGAAAGAAAGAAACAGCAAAAGAAAGAAAAAAAGAATGAAAGAGAAAGAAAGAGGAAGAGATTTTAGAAAAAGAGAGAAAAGGAG
>CAUYQU010020241.1:0-91500 GCA_963574635.1 Cheracebus regulus | reverse complement strand
AAACCATCATTCTCAGCAAACTGACACAAGAACACAAAATCAAACACCGCATGTTCTCACTCATAGGCGGGTGTTGAACAATGAGAACACATGGACACTGGGAGGGGAGCACTATACGCTAGTGTCTGTTGGGGGGAAATAGGGGAGGGACAGTGGGGGGTGGGGAGTTGGGGGGAGATAGCATGGGGAGAAGTGCCAGATATAGGTGAAAGGGAGGAAGGCAACTAATCACACTGCCACTTATGTACCTATGCAACAATATTGTATATTCTTCACATGTACCCCAAAACCTAAAATGCAATGAAAAATAAATAAATAAAAATAAATAAAAAGAAAAATATTCTCAGCTGTTAAATATCACAAACTGGATTAAATATTATTTAGCCACAGACACTAAAACCTACATCATTTGGCTTTCATGCAGCTACTATTTCCCTATGCAGCCTTATAAGTTGCTTGTGATGCTTTATTTCTTCCCATCCTGCATTGAATATTTGGTATATAATAAAACTAAATAGCTGGGTATTTGTGTGACTCATTTACTGTGAGTTCAGTTAACCCTAGAATGGGGTATTTCTGTCTTGCTGAAAAATCAGAAAATGAATGGTGACAGTTCTTTTGGTTTTTAGAAATGGTAGCCACATCAAGCTAGCTCTCAATTTAATGGTGATCTGGGCAACCAGTACTTAGGAAATGTAGTTACCTCATTGTTACAGTAACTATGTAGGCAGATATGAGCAGGGCAGGAGAGGGTGCTCTCACCTCCCAGGAATGTTATATGACCATCAGGTGATATTTGTAAAGTAATAGTTGGTTGCAGCCAACTCCAAGAAAAGGTAGTCTTCCAATAGATAGAAACACCTAAAACTGGTGATTGGCAGCTTCTTGATAAGATCTCAGGAGTTGGGCAAGTGGGCTGAAGTATGTGTATTATAAGGTGAAATGATGGAGTTTAACTAGTCTATGACCTTTCTTTAGGAATGCTCCACTGGTAAGGGGAAAAGCACCTCAAATGAGCATGTACACAACTTCAGTAAACAAACACACATGCAGCCCCTCCCATGTGCTAGCAATGCCACTGCACATACAGACAGCCCACCCCAACAGAAGAATCAGTGGAGAAGATACACAAGATCCCAGAACCATTTTATTGTATAAAACCCCAAGTCAAAGATGAAACTGTACATTTGAATTTCTCAAGTCACCAATTTGGCCCTCTTCCAAGTGTACTTTACTTGATTTCATTCCTGCTGTAAAACTTTTTAGTATATGCTCACTCCTGCTCTCAAAATTGTCTTAATCTCTCACTGTGCCTTATGCCTCCTTGGTTGAATTCTTTCTTCAGAAGAGCCAAGAATTAAGGTTGCTGCAGAACCATAAGTATTTGCCACTGCTAACATAATAAAATGGGGTTCACTCAATCTGTGACATCTTCCAAATGTCATATCTTGGAGAAACCAGTGATATTTCTTCCAGATTGGCATCTTTCACAAAGTCTATTTAGAATCACAATGTCCTCAAGCAAATATTACTCAGCCATACCATGGGCTCACTTGCAAGTGAGATGTGAGATGTTAGAAACTTAGCTTTACACAATTGAAAAATTATGACAATTCTTGGTTGGGCATGTTAGCTCATGCCTGTAATCACAGCACTTTGGGATGCTGAGGCAGGTGGGTCATGAGGTCAGGAGATCAAAACCATCCTGGCAGACACAATTAAACCTTGTTTCTACTAAAAATACAAAAAATTATCTGGGAATGATGTCACCCACCTATAGTCCTAGCTATGTGGGAGGCTGAGGCAGGAGAATCATATGAACCTGAGAAGTGGAGGTTGCAGTGAGCTAAGATTGAGCCACTGTACTCCAGCCTGTGGGACAGAGTGAGACTCTGTCTCAAAATAAATAAATAAAAAGAAAGAAAGAAAAAAAATGACAATTCTTAAAGACATTCTCCAGACAGGCCATTGCTATTATGGCAAGAATATTAATACAAAACTGCATTTATTTAGAAAAATGATGTCAAACTCTTTATCCCATAATGCAGTTACTTAAGTCTTAAAGCGCATGACTTGCCCCTTCTTTTGATTTGAATTGAGGAAAGGGTGTGGCCTAGAGGGACATGCTTATTTGCTTATTTACTCTCCCTCTGTGATGAAGGCATCTCACATTTGACCTACAGAAATCATGTAAAATGCTTAAAACTTGAACCCAAAATGCTTATTTTTACTATTGGTTGTCCATTTTGCTCAGATATATCTTACCTTCAATATCATACTTTTATAATAGATGATTTTTTTTTTGGTTACTTAGTCACTTCAGTTTAACATCACATTTTAACTTAGCCACATGATGTATTAGATACATTTATTTGTGAACACTGGATTTTATTATATATTCACCTAGCAATATATAACCATCTTTATTAATATTTTATGTTTCTATAGCAATACTTCAAAGTGCCCTTCCCTTGTAAGACAATGTAAGATATTTAATCATTTTCTACTTGATGAACAATTATGTTTTCATTTTATACTACATGAAAATAAACACTTTAGTGGTGGTTCACTCCTGTAATTCCAGCACTTGGGGAGACAGAGGAAGGAGGATTGCTTGAGCCCAGGAATTTGAGATCAACTTTAGCAAATGACAAAATCCTTTTTCTCTATTAAAAATACAAAAATTAGGTGCGTTTGGTGGTAAATATCTGAAGGCTGAGGCAGGAGAATTGCTTGAGCTAGGAAAGTCAAGGCTGCATACAATAAGCTCTGATTGTGCAACTGCACCTCAGCCTGGGCAATAGAATGAGACCTTGTCTCATTAAATAAATAAATAAGTAAATAAATAAATAAAATTTATACACCTGTATCTTGGCAACACAAACATCATAAAATTTCTCTATGTAAAAAATAAAACACTTGGATTTGTGTATCTATATGTTTATATCTATGTTTATTTTGTTTTATTTTATTTATTTTATTTATTTATTTTTGAGTCAAGGTCTCACTTTTTCTTCCAGGCTGGAGTGCAGTGGCATAATAATGGCTTACTGTAGCCTAGACCTCTTGGGCTCAGGTGATCCTCCCAGCTCAGTCTCCCAAGTAGCTGGGACTATAGACACATACTACCACACTGGCTAATTTTGGTATTTTTTGGTACAGATGACATTTCACTACGTTGCCCAGGTGGTCTTAAACTTTTGTACTTAAGGGATCCACCTTCCCTGGCCTCCCAAAGTGCTGGGATTATAGGTTCAAACTACCACCCTTGACCTCTATTCATATTTTCTAAATAGCCATATATTTTTACACTCCCTCCAACATTTTTGCAGACCAGTTCATTTGAAAATTACATTGGTAAGAGATACACATCCTTTAAATTTGCATTTAAACAATGAATAACTGTATTGTGAAAATTTGTATAAATTTACACACTTATAATATCATTAAGATTATATATAGGTTTTCATTTTAGCTCCTTTAAGCAAACATGAATTACCACTTTGTCAAATATATGGCAAAATCATAGGGAAAAAACAAGAACCACCCAACATCTTTTTTGTGTATGTGTGTGGAAAGGAGAGTAGTAAAGTTGAAACATTTTTAGGTTTACTGACTATTTTTCTCTCTCTTATGGAAATTTCCTGCTTATAACTTTACCCACTATTGTTTTAATTCTAAAGATGATTTTGAGAGTCAGGAACAGATGTAAACATTTTGCTTATGGACATAATATAACCATTTGTTTCCAGAAAATAGTGTCACTTTGGCTGGTATGTAGTGTATTTTCCATACAAAATGATCAACCAGTCAGGATTTTCTTCACAGTTTCCTTATTATCATACCTAAAAGTGCCTTTCACAACAGAACATTACAAAAAAGTCACTCTTTTTAAATACTGTTATAGTCTTGCTTAACTACACATAAATTTCTTATGTATCTAAATTATAGTTTGCTCTGCAGGGTAAGGTAGGAGTCCAGTTTTCATTAAAATAATTCAATAATTCGTCTTTTCACAACTGGTTTGGCAGACTGGCTTTATGAGGTACTGTGTCTACCTATCTAGAATAGTTTTCTGACTTTTGAGTGCTTGGTTTGTTCCAGATTCTGAGTATTCTGCCTTTTGCTACAATTTTAAAATGCTACATGTTCCAGTGCCCCCACCACCACTCGCCATTGGTTTCTCACTTCATTATTTTTCTGGCTATTTTTTTCACTCTAGCTCAACAAAGAGAATTTGTCTGAAGTTGTTTTGAGTTTTTATTAATTTTTTACAACTTTAACATTGCTACAATATTGAGTCATCTCACTTACTGACAATTTATGTTCCAAGTTTCTCAAGTACTTTTTGTTAAGCTTTATGGTTTTCTCCACATTTTTCATTAGGATTACTTATATTAATCAACTTCTGGGAACATAATTATTCTGTTTGCTACTATAATGCAATTTTTCTCATATAACATTTTCTGAGTGTTATTTAGATGCAGAAACCTTTTTATATAAGTATCTTTCTGAATTTTTCTGAATTCATATGTGTTCTCTAATGCTTTTCAAATTATTCTATAAGATTTTTAAAGGCCAAATACCTTAATGAGATTATTTAAACATTTTTATGGACAGCAAAACACATCTCTTTATTCTGATTGTGCTTAAAAAGGCTTTTTAACTGCTTAGCATGAATATGGTATTTGTCTTATGTCACCTTTCAGATCAAGAAAGTAGTAAACTTTTCTGATTTTTGTAAAATTTGGCATTTTACAGATCTTTTCAAAGTTGGAATTTTCAGACTTTTTGCCAAAACAAAACTACATCCATGTAAGTTCTTTGGCACCAGAATATCCAACAGAACCCATTTAACCTCTTTTATATTATTTGTTTGCTTTTTGAGATGGAGTTTTGCTCTTTTGCCCAGGCTGGAGTACAGGGTGCAATCTCTGCTCATGACAACCTCTGCCTCCCAATTCAAGCAATTCTTCTGCCTCAGTTTCCCGAGTAAGTGGGACTATAGGTGTGTGCCTGGCTAATTTTTGTATTTTTAGTAGAGACATGGTTTTACCATATTGGCCAGGTTAATTGTTTATGTAGAACTATATTGGTGTTTTCACAGTGCTCTTCCTTTTCTAGGTGTGGCTTTTTTATGTGCTCTCGCGACAGCTGTGCATACTTTCTGCAGCACAAGAATGTACATACATACATATACATACAGAAACCATACACACACACACACACACACACACACACACACACACATGCATACACACACAGTTGGTTTTTATTATTTATGACTGTAATGTTCTCTAAAGTAACTGTGAATGCTGAATTATCATATTATCATTGCTCTTAGGAGACACATAGGCAGAGGGTCTATGAAGCCCCTGGGTTACCACATTTCATCAACTGGTCAATATAAGACTTTGGTTTGTATGTCTCTATTTAAAGATACCGTATTTTACATATACCTATAGTTCATTCATGTTGACTCACAGCAAATAGCTCTATGACTCATATGAACAAAGCTAACAGAACACACTTATCTTTTCTTTGGATCCATTAGCACTTTTTTTGCACTTTGCAACATTAGAAAGCACTTCAGTACCAGGCTTGGGTGCTATTTGAGAGTACATTACCAAGAAAAAGCACAAAAACAGAGCAAAGTGGGTGTCAATTACTGAAAATTGTCATGCCCCTATGCATGTGTCTGGACAACCTTGAAAGTGCTGGATTACAAATCAATTTTAGCAAGTAGGGAAGCTTGCAAATATGGAAGTCAACAAATGATGAGCATATGTGTTTCATCTGTAACAGACTGTGAGCCTCTCAGTGTAAGACACAGAGATTTCCCATACTTGTTCCAATGGAAACAGCATCATGCCTAGCACTGGCTAATCTACAGACTAAGCTGCTATTAAACTTTTTTTAATTAGAAAGTTTTTAAAAAAATTAAAATGCTTATAAAATAGGTTAGTCCAAATAAAATAGATGAAAGTAGGCTTCCTCTGCTTGATTTTTTTTTTTCATTCCCCTTATCCTTTGGACAGGTCAAGTGAATTATGAGAGATTACATTAAAAGCAGGCATCAGATCTCTAGAAAGGAAGCTTTTCAGATTCTGGGATCCTAGTTGAGTGCGTTTTTTCTTACTCAAAGCTATTTCCTTACCCAGGCACTCTTAGCATAAATGCACAAATGTTACCTCTACTGGAAAACACCGCTTATAGTTCTTAGTTTGATGTCATTCCTGAGCTGCTTGCAGTGTAAATATGCCTAATATAATATAACAGCTGGTATTGAAATGAAGATTTTAAGATAAATGGTAGATTTTTTGGTTGAGATCTCAAATGCTCCCTTTTCCATCAGAAATCATTTGGTAACATAGTCACGTTGAAGTAATTAATCTTTTCATATATGAGCCTCATTAGGCAGGAGTGAGCTCCCACAATCAATTCAGATGGATGATTTAAGGAGACCCACATCAAACTTAGCCACAAACATAATTATCCACATAGGTGGTATTCTGGGTGATGAAGCCAAGAGTTTACATATGTTTGCTGGCTCAGCTTTTCTTTGCCTGTAAGGGCTGCATGAGAAAGTGTTCCTTTAGACCCCACGGTTGCAAAAACTACCTTGGAGCATATGTCTCCTCTTGCAAATACAACATTCTTTGAGGAATGCCTACCTAAACAATGTGGTTCCACAAGACAGAATCACTAAATTCTTTCTTTTAAGATAAGATTTAGGCATTTTTACCATTTACAAATAATTATTGAATCCATAAACTGGGAGAAACAGTAAAGGAAATCTCATTCCATGCCTTTGATTTTAAGAATCTGAGACTCCTTAAATTTATTTGTATTTTAATAGGCAATAAAATGATGTAAAAGGTAGATGCCAAATCTTCTAAATAATCTTAGATGCATGCTATTAGTAGTATTAGCTATATATCTTTGAAGTGTCCATAGTCTGTAAATTTACAAAGTCCTTCAACCTCACTGTATTGAAACTATTCTTTGACACACTTCTGGTATTCAGAGGAATCCCAGGAACTTAAAGCCTGCTGCAAATACTAATTACATGTACGTATGTGAAGCATGTAAGAGAGAAACTTGAGGAAGATAAATATTAGGCTCACTTGATTGTGATGTCAAGTAAGATGTAGGGGCTGCCCACAATTATGTCAGATCTCTGGAATTGGGGTGGTGCCCACATGCCCTTACCTACTAGATTTACAACATTGTTGGCTTTCCTCATTAGGTTGTAAAAAAATATGACAAAGCTCTATTTCAGTACTGTATAAAGTGCTTGGTAACCATAAAAATTACTTAAAATTGAGATGTCAAATAAGTTAAGATTATAGAGCAACTTTCAGTAAAATTCTGAGTCTGTCTTCAGAAATTACTAACAAGGAACTACATACTCGTGTGCTGAGACGTTGCTTGTGAAAATTAATACATATGCAGACTGCAACTCTTTTAATTTCCTTGAAAAAGAGACCCATCATAAGTGAACTATGAAATCTACATAAATACAGCAAAATGAATTCAATTGATCCTTGAACAACACAAGCTTTAACTGTGGAGTCCACTTATGTGAGGATATTCTTCACCTCTGTCACCCTTGAGACAGCAAGACCAACCTTTTCTCTTTCTCCTCCTCCTCAGCCTCCTCAAGGTGAAGACAAGGATGAAAACCTTTATGATGAGCCACTTCTACTTACTGAATACCAAATATATTTTCTTTTCCTTATTGTTTTCTTAATAATATTTTCTTTTCTCTAGCTTACTTTATTGTAAGAATACAGCATATAATAGACATTTAAAACATACAAAATATGTGTCAGTTGGCTATTTATGTTATCAGTAAGGCTTCCAGTCAACAATAGGCTATTAGAAGTTAAGCTTTTAGGGAATCAAAAGTTGTACATATATTTTTAAGTGCTTGGGAGTTGACTCCCCTAACCCCTGTGTTGTTCAAGGGTCAGCTGTACATCTGAATAGGACGGGAACAAAGCCTATCTCTACTAGGCATTGTGGACCATAAGCAATTTACCACTATCCTTGCTTTTAGGAGTTGCCTCTAAATTTAAAAAATGGGCCTCATTTTTTCTGAGGGTGGAGGAACAGAATCTCACTATGTTGCCCAGGATAATTGCAGTGCACAATCTCAGCTCACTGCAATCTCCACCTCCCAGTTTCAAGCAATTTTCCTGCTTCAGTTTCCTCAGTAGCTGAGACTACATGTGCACTACCATACACAGCGAATTTTTGTATTTTTAGTAGAGAAGGGGTTTTACCAAGTTGGCCAGGCTGGTCTCAATATCTTGACCTCAAATTATCCACCTGCCTTGCCTTCCAAACTACTGGGATTACAGGTGTGAGCCATATAAGAATAGACCTCCTATTGACTACATAGGATTGAAATAACATACTGGGAATTGACACAAACAACAGGCAGCCTTGAGTTCAATTTCTATGAGGCTGGGGGCATGGGGCAAGAAACATGGAGTGTCTAAGCCTTCTCTTTCTCAGGATTAAATTAGTTTCAATCAGAGAAGGAAATTGCATAATTGACCTTTTTTTTTTTTTTTTTTTAAGATGGAATCACTCTCATACACCCGCCTCAGCATCCTAAAATGGACAATGATTTTTAAAGGTAGCCTTTAGGGCTAAAACTAGAGCGGAGTCCTCTGCTCACCTGAGTCAAAGGCTCCTCCTCTTCCCCCCGATCTCAGTTCCTGAAGCTACACTTCTCATGGGCAGTTGGAAATGGGAGTTGCCCTTCTTCTTAGGAAAAATGCCTCCTGCCACATACCAGTGTCTTGACTTTGCTTTTGGCTCCTATAGAATAATCTAATCACAACCTCGTTTCCTCATCTATTGATTCCTATCCATTCATTTCTTTGAGTGTTTACTAAATATTTGAGTGGAAAAGCTCACTTCCTACACAGCATTCTGCAAGTACAGTGATAAATTAGTTAGGTCTGGTTCCTGCCTTCAGGTGTTTTGCACGTGACTATTCATTCCAAAATGTAAAGTTGGGCTCATCTAGGCCTAAATAACTGCTTCTGTACTGGGAAAAAACTTTAGGGTCTTGTACATCCACATTCGGTCTTTATCTGTGAAAACACCTGCTCACACTGACAAGGACAAACACAACTGTGGACAACCAAATATCTTTTAATTGCCATGTATACAAATACATACATACATGTGTGTGGCTGTGTGCCTGTGTATTTGGACACAATGTCTTCCTCTGTCATGAGTGTTGGTGTGCAGTAGTACAATCACAGTTTATTGCAGTCTTGAACCCATGGTTTCAAGCAATTCTCCTGGCTCTGTCTCTCAAGTAGCTGAGACTACAGGTGCACACCATGACACTTGGCTTGTAGTAGAGACAAGGTCTTGCTGTGTTGTCCAGAATCATCTGGAACTCTTGACATTGAGCAGTCCTCCAAAAGTGCTGGTATTACAGGTGTGAGCCGCTGTCTCTGGACTGCATTTTATATTCATATATAAAGAAGCAACATCCTTATGAAAGAAAAAAAAACACATTTTAGAGAGACATAGCTGTGACTCAATTACAGCCATTTATTGTGCAGGATCTAATCCTATCTTCTCAGGCTTCTTCCCCTCAAGGACTGAGGGTTACCTGAGGAGTATTCTTAGTTTTGTAGAAGAGGCAGGATTGTTAAGCAGGGATGCAGCTGTAAAGTGCTCCTATGTGCTGTATTTGAGTTGCTACTTTAAATAATCATTATGAGCTGTGCATGTCCCATCATCTATTGGAACTAACTGAATCTTCAGAAAGGTGAGGCTTAGACACTCCACAATTTTTGCTCCTTCCATTTAACCCCACAAAATCCATGATAATTAAAGTTTACCAATATGAGATAGAGTGAACCACGACTCAATCAGGAAGACCTTGTGATATGTGATGAAAAGTCCGTAGGCTTCTGTGTGGCATGGGCTACAGAAGGACATGCTTGGAAAGTGGAATGGGATGATCATGGACTTGGAATTCAGAAAGGCTGCTCTAAGGAATCAGCACCAGAGAAGTGAGTTCCTGGTGGAGGATGGGAGTAGTAAGTGGATACCTACTTTAGCCCACCTGTGTAAGTATTGGGAGTTAGACTCTGTTTATCTACTTCTCCCCACTCCAACTGTTTTGGAAAACCTTGTCTTCCAACTTGATGTCGGTGAGTTTCTTCTAGGGGTACTGGGGAGACATAAAAGACAACTCAGAAGCGGTCAGAGCATCAGCAAAGGTGGGACACACTTGTGTGGTTTGTCACCTGTGGGGTTTTCAAAAAGCACACTTACAAGGCATATTCTCTTCTTACCCCTCCAGAACTGGTGTCCCAAGCTCTTATTCTTTTTGTGCCGCATTTCCTATTGACTCTCAGTAAGTCAGAAGCATCAATCTGTGGCTATTTCCTAACCTTCTGAAAGAAATCCCGAGCAATGCTTTTTAGACCAAACACATTATCACAGCTGATTTACCACAGGAAACTTTTTTTTCCTCAGATGATACCAGAGGAAAAGAAAAGTTTAGTTTGTATTGATATCCAGTTATAAAGAAGAAAAAAAATCACAGCGACAAATCGGGTACATATGTATACAAAGATAACTCAAAGTTGCTTTTATTTTTATTTTTTTAATTTACTCTCTTCTTTTTTTTTATTATATTTAAGTTCTGGGATACATGTGCAGAACATGCAGGTTTGTTACACAGGTATACATGTGCCATGGTGGTTTGCTGCACCCATCAACCCATCATATATGTTTTAAGCCCCACATGCATTAGGCATTTGTCCTAAGGTTCTGCCTCCCTTTAACCCATATGACCTGTCAGGCCCTGGTGTCATCTTTCTTTCTGTGTCCATGTGTTCTCATAGTTCAACTCCCATTTGTGAATAAGAACATATGGTGTTTGGTTTTCTGTTCTTGTTAGTTAGCTGAGAACGATGGTTTCCAGTTTCATCCATGTCCCTTCAAATGACATGAACTCATTCTTTTTCATGGTTGCAGTGTATTTCATATTGTATATATGCCACATTTTCTTTATCCAGTCTATTATTGATAGGCATTTGGCTTGGTTCCAAGTGTTTGCTACTGTGAACAGTGCCACAGTAGACATACGTGTGCTTGTGTCTTTGTAGCAGAATAATTTATAATCCTTTGTAAATTATTGTATATTGTGTAAATATTGTAAATCCTTTGTATATTATTGTATACTCATTTATATTATAAATGGGATTGCTTGGTCAAATGGTATTTCTGGTTCCAAATCCTTGAGGAATCCCCACAGTCTTCGATAATGGTTGAACTAATTTACACTCCCAACAATAGTGTAAAGCATTCCTATTTCTCCACATTCTCTCTAGTGTCTGTGGTTTCCTGATTTTTTTAATAATCACCATTCTAACTGGCATGAGGTATTGTCTCATTGTAGTTTTGATTTGCATTTCTCTAATGACTAGTGATGATGATGTTTTTTTCATTTGTTTGTTGGCTGCATAAATGACTTCCTTTGAGAATAGTCTGTTTATATCTTTTGCCCACTGTTTGATGGGGTCATTTTTTTTCCTAGTAAATTTGTAAGTTCTCTATAGATTCTAAATATTATCCTTTTGTCAGTTGGATAGATTGCAAAAATTTTATCCCGTGCTGTAGGTGTTCATTTCACTCTGATGATAGTTTCTTTTGCTGTGCAGAAGCTCTTTAATTTAATTAGATCTCATTTGTCTATTTTGGGTTTTGGTGTCATTACTTCTGGTGTTTTAGTCATAAAGTTTTTATGCATATGTCCTGAATGGTATTGCCTAGGTTTTCTTCTAAGGTTTTTGGTAGTTTTAGGTCTTATGTTTAAGTCTTAAATCCATCATGAGTTAATTTTTGTGGAAAGTGTGAGGAAGGAGTCCAGCTTCTGTTTTCTGCATATGGCTAACCAGTTTTCCCAACACTATTTATTAAATAGGGAACCATTTCTCCATTGTTTATTTTGTCAGTTTTGTCAAAGATCAGACGGCTATAGATGTGTCATGTTATTTCTGAGACAATTGGTCTATATATCTGTTTCTGTATCAGTATCATGCTGTTTTGGTACTTTAGCCTTGTAGTATAGTTTAAAGACAGGTAGCGTGATGGCCCCTGCTTTGTTCTTTTTGCTTAGGATTCTCTTGGCTATATGGAATCTTTTTTGTTCCATAGGATATTTAAAGTAGCTTTTTCTATTTTTTAAATTTCTGTGAAGAAAGTCAATGGTAGCTTGATGGGGATAACTTTGAATCTATAAATTACATTTATAGGTTTTCACAATACTGATTGTTTATATCTGTGAGCATGAAATATTTTTTCCATTTGTTTGTGTCCTCTCTTATTTCCTTGAGCAGTGGTTTGTAGTTCTTCTTGAAGAAGTCCTTCAAATCCCTTGTTATTTGTATTCCTAGGTATTTTATTCTCTTTGTAGCAATTGTAAATGGCAGTTCACTCATGATTTGGCTCTCTGTTTGTCTATTATTGGTGTATAGGAATGCTTGTGATTTTTGCAAATTGATTTTGTATCCTGAGACTTTGCTGAAGTTGCTTATCAACTAAGGAGATTTTTGGCTGAGACAATGGATTTTCTGAATATACAATCACATCAAACAGAGACAGTTTGACTTTCTCTCATCTTATTTGAAAACGCTTTATTTATTTCTCTTGCCTGATTATCCTGGTCAGAACTTCCAATACTATGTTGAATAGGAGTGGTGAGAGAGGGAATTCTTTTCTTGTGCCAGTTTTCAAAAAGAATGCTTCCAGTTTTTGCCCATTCAGTATGATATTGGCTGTGGGTTTGTCATAAATAGTTTTTATAACTTTGAAATATGTTCCTTTTATGTCTAGATCATTGAGAGTTTTTAGCATGAAGAGTGTTTGAGAGTTTTTAGCATGAAGGGTGTAGTATTTTATTGGTGGCATTTTCTGTGTCTATTGAGATTAATCATGTGGTCGCTCATTCTGTTTATGTGAAAGAATACATTTATTCTTTCACATTTGTTGAACCAAGCCTTGATTTGCATATGTTGAACCAAGTCAGCTTACGAAGCTGACTTGATTGTGGTTGATAAGCTTTTTGATGTGTTCCTGGATTTGTTTTGGCACTATTTTATTGAGGATTTTTGCATCAGTGTTCATCAGGGATACTGGCCTGAAATTTTGATTTTTTTGTGTGTCTCTGTTAGGTTTTGGTATCAGGATGCTGCTCATCTCATAAAATGAGACATCTTTATTTTTCTATTATTTCGAATAGTTTCAGAAGGAATGATACCAGCTCCTCTTTGTACCTGTGGTAGAATTCAGCTGTGAATTTGTTTGGTCCTGGACATTTTTTGTTGATAGGCTATTAATTACTGCCTCAATTTCAGAAGTTGTTATTGGTCTATTCCTGGATTTGACTTTTTCTGGGTTTACTCTTGGGACTATGTATGTGTCCAGGAATTTATCCATTTCTTCTAGAATTTCTAGTTTATATGTATAGAGGTGTTTATATTATTCTCTGATGGTAGTTTGTATTTCTGTGGGTTTAGTAGTGATAGCTCCTTTATTGTTTTTTATTGCATCAATTTGATACTTCTCTTTTTTCTTCTTTATTAGACTTGCTAGTGGTCTATATATTTTGTTTATCTTTTCAGAACACCAGCTCCTGGATTTATTGATTTTTTTAAAAGGCTTTTCATGTCCTTACCTTCTCCAGTTATGCTCTGATTTAGTTAGTTTTTGTCTCCTGCCAGCTTTTATGTAAGTTTACTCTTGCTTCTCTAGTGCTTTTAATTGTGATGTTAGGGTGTTGATTTTAGATCTTTCCTGCTTTCTCTTGTGGGACTTTAGTGCTATAAATTTCTCTCTACACACTGCTTTACTTGTGTCCCAGATATTCTGATACGTTGTGTCTTTGTTCTTATTGGTTTCAAAAAATTTGTTTATTTCTGCCTAAATTTCATTATTTACCCAGTAGTCATTCAGGAGCAGCTTGTTCAGTTTCCATGTAGCTGTGAGGTTTTCAGAGAGTTTGTTAATTCTGAGTTCTAATTTCATTGCATTGTGGTCTGAGAGACTGTTACGCTTTCATTTTTTTGCATTTGCTGAGTAGTGTTTTACTTCCAATTATGTGCTCAATTTTAGAATAAATGCAATGTGGTGCTGAGAAGAATGCATATTCTGTTAATTTGTGGTGAAGAGTTCTGTAGATGTCTATTAGGTCTACTTGGTCCAGAGCTGAGTTCAAGGCCTGAATTATCTTGTTAATTTTCTGCTTTGTTGATCTGTCTGACATTAACAGTGGGGTGTTAAAGTCTCCCACTATTATTGTGTGGGAGTCTAAGTCAGGAATTACTTGCTAGAATAACCAGTTTAGAAAAGAAGATAAATGACCTGTTGGAGCTGAAAAACACAGCACAAGAACTTCCTGAAACATACACAAGTATCAATAGCTGAATCAAGCAGAAGAAAGGACATCAGAGGTAGAAGATAAATTTAATAAAATAAAGCATGAAGACAAGATTTGAGAAAGAAGAATAAAAGGAACAAACAAACCCTCTAAGAAATATGGGACTATGTAAAAATACCAAACCTATATTTGATTGGTGTACCTAAAAGTGACAGGAAGAACAGAAGTAAGTTGGAAAACACTCTTAAGGATATTATCCAGGAGAACTACCCCAACATAGCAACAGAGCTCCACATTCAAATTCAGAAAACACAAAGAACACCACAAAGATACTCCTCGAGAAGAGAAACCCCAAGACATAATCAGCAGATTCACCAAGGTTGAAATGAAGGGAAAAATGTTAAGTGCAGCAAGAGAGAAAGGTTGGATTGCCCACAAAGGAAAGCCCATTAGATTAACAGTGGAACTCTCTGCAGAAATGCTACAAGCCAGAAGATAGTGGGGGCCAATATTCAACATTCTTAAAAGAATATTCAACCCACATGACAGGATGAAATTCACAAATAACAATATTAACTGTCAGTGTAAATTGGCTAAATGCCCTAATTAAAAGACAGACTGGCAAATTGGATGAAGAGTGAAGACTCATTGGTGTGCTGTATTCAGGAGACCCATCTCATGTGCAAAGAGACACATAGGCTCAAAATAAAGGGATGCAGGAATATTTACCAATCAAATGGAAAGAAAAAAAGAGCAGGGGCTACAACCCTAGTCTCTGAAACCCTAGTCTCTGATCTTAAACCAGCAAAGATCAAAAGAGCCAAAACCGACTATTACATAATGTTAAAGGGATGAATGCAACAAGAAAAGCAAATTATCCTAAATATATATGGACCAATTACAGCAGCACCCGGATTGGTAAAGTTCTTAGGGACTTAAAACTATGTTCTTTTGAGAAGTGTCTGTTAATATTCTTTGCCCAGCTTGTTTTTTTTCTTGCAAATGTGTTTAAGTTCTTTATATATTTTGGATATTAGACCTTTCTTAGATACATATATTGCAAATTTTTTTCCCCATTCTGTAGGTTGCTGGTTCACTGATGATAGCTTCTTTTGCTGTGTAGAAATTCTTTAGTTTAGATTCTATTTGTCAATTTTGGATTTTGGTGCCATTGCTTTTGGTGTTTTTTTCATAAAGTTTTTGCCCCTGCTTATGTCCTGAATGGTATTGCTTAGGGTTTTTCTAGTTTTTTTTTTTTTAAATTGTACTTAAATTGTACTAGTTTTTTTTTTTTAATTGTACTTTAGGTTCTGGGGTACATGTGCAGATCATTCAGTTTTCTGCATGTGGCTACCCAGTTTTCCCAGCACAATCTTTTATTTTTGTTAGGTTTGTCATATGTTAGTTGGTAGTAGACAAGTAGTGTTACTTCTGAGGCCTCTGTTCTGTTCCATTGGTCTACATATCTGTTTTGGTACCAGTAGCATGCTGTTTTGGGTACTGTAGCCTTGTAGTATAATTTGAAGTCCGTTAACATGATGCCTCCAGCTTTGTTGTTTTTGCTTAGAATTTTTTTGGCCATATGGGCTATATCTTGTTTCTATATGAAATTTAAAGCAGTTTTTTTCTGATTCTTTGAAGAAGCTCAGTGGTAGCTTGATGGGGATAGCACTGAATCTATAAATTGCTTTGGGCAGTATGGCCGTTTTTATGATATTGATTCATCCTATCCATGAGCTTCAAATGTTTTTCCATTTGTCTGTCTCCTGTCTCATTTTCTGGAGCAGTAGTTTGTAGTTTTCCTTGAAGAGGTCCTTCATGTGCCTTGTAAGTTGTGTTCCTAGGTATTTTATTTTCTTTGTAGCAATTCTGAATACGAGTTCATTCATGATTTACTTATCTGTTTGCCTATTATTAGAGTATAGGCATGTCTGTGGTTTTTGCACATTGATTTTTTATCCTGAGACTTTGCTGAAGTTGCTCATCAGCCTAAGAAGTTTTTGGGCTGAGACAGTGGGCTTTTCTAAATATACAATCTTGTCATCTGCAAAGAAAGACAATTTGACTTTCCCTCTTCCTATTTTCATACATTTTCTCTTGCCTGATGGCCCTGGCTAAAACTTCCAATACTATGTTGAATAGGAACGGTGAGAGAGTGCATCTTTGTTTTGTGCTGGTTTTCAAAGGGAAATACTTCCAGTCTTTACCCATTCAGTATGATATTGGCTATGGGTTTGCCATAAATAGGTCTTATTATTTTGATATATGTTCCATTAATCCTTAGTTTATTGAGGGTTTTTCGCTAAGAAGAATGTGTATTCTGTTGATTAGAGATGCAGCATTCTGTAAATGCCTGTTACGTCTGCTTGGTTCAGAACTGAGTTCAAGTCCTGAATATCTTTGTTAATTTTCTGTTTCAATTATCTATCTAATGTTGACAGTGAGGTGTTAAAGTCTTTCACCATTATTGTGTGTGAGACTAAGTTTCTTTGGAGGTCTCTAAGAACTTGCTTTATGAATCTCGGTGCTGTTAATGTTGTATGCATATATATTTAGGAAAGTTTGATCTTCTTGTGGCATTCATCCCTTTACCATTATGTAATTCCGTTTTTTGGCTTTTGGATTTTTGTTGATTTATAGCTTGTTTTATCAGAGACTAGAATTGCAACCCCTGCTTTTTTTTTCTTTCTTTCATTTGTCTAGTAAAAAATTCTTCCAACCGTTTATTTTGAGCCTATGTGTATCTTTGCTTGTGAGATAGGTCTCCTGAATATAGCAGGCCAATGGGTCTTGACTCTTTATCCAAATTGCCAATCTGTGTGTTTTAATTGGGACATTTAGCCCATTTACATTTAGGGTTAATATTGTTATGTGTTAATTTCATGCTGTCATCTTGATGCTAGCTGATTATTTTGCACATTAGTTGATGCAGTGTCTTCATAGTGTTGTTGGTCTTAATATTTTTGTGTGTTTTTAAAGTGGCTAGTTCCAGTTTTTCCTTTCCATATTCAGTGGTTCCCTCAGGAGCTCTTCTCAGCAGCCCTGGTGGTGAAAAATCTCGGAACATTTGCTTGTCTGGAAAGAATTTTATTTCTCTTTCACTTACAAAGCTCAGTTTTGGGTGAATATGAAATTCTGGGTAAAAAATTCTTTTCTTTAATAATGTTAAATATAGGTCTCTACCCTCTCCTGGCTTGTAGGGTTTCTGCAGAGAGTTTTGCTGTTAATCTTATGGGCTTCTCATTGTAGGTAAACTGATCTTTCTCTCTTGCTGCCCTTAACACATTTTTCTTCATTTAAACCTTGGAGTTTCCTGATTTTGAATGTTGGTTTTTTTTTTTTGCTAGATTGGGGAAGTGCCCCTGGATAATATCCTAAAGAATGTTTTTCAGCTTGATTTTATTCTTTCCATCACTTGCATGTACACCAATCAAACATAGGTTTCGTTTTTTCACATAGTCCCATATTTCTTCGAGGGTTTGTTTGTTCCTTTTTATTCTTTTTTCTCTGATCTTGTCTTCACACTTTATGTCATTAAGTTGATCTTCAGTCTCTAATATGGTTTCTTCTGCTTGATCGATTTGACTACTAATACATGTGCATGCTAAACAAAGTACTCATACTGTGCTTTTTAGCTCCATCTAGTTGTTTATATTCTTCTCTAAACTGATTATTCTAATTAGCAGTTCCTGTAATCTTCTATCAATGTTCTTAGCTTCCTTGTATTGGGTTAGAACATGCTCGTTTAGCTCACAGGAGTTTGTTATTATCCATCTTTTGAAGCCTACTTCTGTCAACTCATCAAACTCATTCTCCATCCAGTTTTGAACCCTTGTTGGAGAGGAGTTCCAATTGTTTGGAGGAGAAGAGGTGTTCTGATTTTTGGAATTTTCAGAATTTTGCATTGGATTGTCCTCATCTTTGTGGATTCATTTACCTTTGATCTTTGATGTTGGTGAGCTTTGGATGGGGATTTTGCATGAGCATTATTTTTGTTGTTGATGATGTTATTTATCTTCATGGGTTTTCTTTCTAACAGTCAGGCCCTTTTTCTGCAAGTCTGGTGGGGCTTGCTGCAGGTTCACTCCACACTCTGTTTGCCTGGTATTTCCAGCAGAGGCTGCAGAGCAACAAAGATTGTTGCCTCCTCCTTCTTCTAGAATTTTCATCCTGGAGGGGCACCTACCTGATTCCAGCCAAAGATATCTGGTCTTCAACCCCTGCTAGGAGGTGTCTCACAGGCAGGAGGCACAAGGGTCAGGGACCCACTTGAGGAGGCAGTCTGTCCCTTAGCAGAGCTCAAACGCTGTGCTGAGTGATCTGCTGCTCTCTTCAGAGCTGGCAGGAAGGAATGTTTAAATCTGCTGAAGCTGCACCCAGAGCTGCCCCTTTCCCCTGGTGCTCTGTCCCAGGGAGATGGGAGTTTTATCTATAATCTCATGCCTAGGTTTGCTGCCTTTCTTTCAGAGATGCTCCATTCAGTAAGGGGGAATCTGGTGAGGCAGTCTGGCCACAGCCGCTTTGCCATGCTATAGTGAGTTCCACCAAGCCTGAACTTAGCAGCAGCTTCCTTAGCACCGAGAGGGAAAAACTGCCTGTGAAGCCTCAGTAATGGTGGATGCTTCTCCCCCTACCAAGCTTAATTGTCCCAGGCAGACTTCAGACTGCCTTTCTGGCAGAAAGAATTTTAAAACAGTGGTTCTTAGCTTGCTTGGCTCCGTGGAGTGGGTCCCACTGAGTGAGAACAGTTGGTTTCCTGGCTTTACACCCCTTCTAGGGGAATGAATGATTCTGTCTCACTGGGGTTCCAGGCACTATTGGAGTAGGAGAAACTCCTGCAGCTAGCTCAATGTCTGCCCAAGAGTTACCCTGTTTTGTACTTGAAACCCAGAGCCCTGGTAGTGTAGTCACACAGGAAATCTCCTAGTCTGCAGACTGCAAAAACCATGGGAAAAGAGTAGAATGCTAGATAGCACCATCTCTCACAGCTTCTCTGGGCTAGGGAAGGGAGGTCCCCAGCCCCTTGTACTTCTCAGGTGAGGAAGCACCCCCACCCTGCTTCTACTCACCTTCATGGGTTTCTATTCATTTCCAAACAGAGGAACTGGGTACTTCCATTCAAAATACAGAAATCACTCACCTTTTGCACTGATCTCACTGGGAACTACTGACTAGAGATATTCCTATAGAGCCATCTTGCCAGTTCTATTTTCTTTTATTATTTATTTGTCATTCTGTTGTAAAGAATTTTACAATTTTTGTGGTAAACCCTACTTTCATATTTTTGTCTGGGAAATAAATTATAACTCGAGAGAAGTGAGAATGCATTTAAAGGAGAGAATTTCTCCCTATACCTGATCAAATTCTGTGGAGAGTTTTGAGTTAATTGAGTAGTTGAATACATACAAAAGGGAGGTACAAGTTGTTTTCCCTAAAAGAGTATATGTGTGTTTGAGGGGGAATGTTTGCACATAGACACATATTTATAAAGATCTATATAACAAGACAAGGTGCTTACATTGTGCTTGAATCAAGATGTTTTGGACTAAATCTCACTTCATCAGGAGCTCCCATGAAGACATAGAGTGTGTATTTCTGCTACTCTGTTTTCCTACACAATTACAAAAAACCCTACCACTCCTGGTGGGAGGAAAACTAAGAAGTCTATTTTAAATATTCAAGGACAATATATGCAGAAAGTTTTATTACATTTTATTAGATATACCAACTGTTACATATAGAAAAGTCAGTTGAAAACTAATCATATCCAGCCCTTAAAGTCTTACAGATGAGATTTTGCAGTGAGGGTCTGTAGAAAAGAGAGAGTTGCCTGCTTATGACCTTGATACTGCCTTACTACGGGAGTAGGGGATCCGGTGTGTTAGGGTGGAGGGAGGCTTTGAGCTGTGTTTTAAAAAACATATCAAGTCTGTGCATATTGAAGACTCACTCATGGGTGAATGTGTGGGGCAGAAGCAGAAACTGGCACTTCATATCTGTTCTAAAACAAAAATAAGGCTTTTGAATTGCAAATTTGGAGGCAGTGTTCTAGCTTGTGAGAGTGTTAAGGGAAGTTATTTGCAAGCTTGAATGTAAAAATATGCTGCAAAGTCTAGATCTGTTTTATTTACTTTCTTTTTTGCTACTGTAAATGTCCTTCCTTCAAAATAAATCTTTCTTTCTTTGGGTTAAAAGAAATGGAATGAGCTGTCATATTCACCAAAGCAATTTACTGACAATGCACTTTGAGAGTTTACATTAAAAATGTTAATTTGTGAAAACAAAGGGTTGCTTTATAATGCATGTAAATTATATGCTTAGAAAGTGAAGGGTCTGAATTTTTTAAATGATTCTCTAGACAGAGTAGAATGGAATTTTGTCTATTTTACATTTTAGCACTCCAAAAGATCTTCTTAGGATCCTGAGGCTGACATAACTCAAACAGAAAACATAGCACAACTGCATTATGCTTTTCTACTTGCATATATTGCAATTAGATTTAAATTAACATGTACTTATCAAGTATCAACCATGAATCAAAGACTGTGCTGAATGCTCTTAAGAATAGAAAGATACACTAAACAATGTCAGAGAAAGGTTGAAGGGAAATATCTTCTCAAATTAGTAGCCTACCATGTTATACTCAAAAGCCATGTGGTTTCAAAGGAGTACCTGATTGCATTTGGTTGAAGTTTCATAAAGTGTCTTATTTAAAAGGCAGTTTTGAGCTCCATATTTCTTGAGAGATGGATACTAGGAGAGAGGGCAAAGGGGGAGTCCACAGACACAAAGCAGCTTAAACAAAGGTAATGTTTAAGGGATGTTAAGGTGACTGACTTGGAGTCCAAAGTACACAAAGAGGAAGAGGAGGAGGAAGTTCCCGGGCTGGAAAAAATGAAGCATTGACACTTAATTGAAAATAAGAAGAAGCCATGAAGATCTGATAAGAAAATGCTATGCTGAAAGTGATATTTATCAATGGCTAATCCTGAAATGGTGTATGGTTAAATTAGTGTAGGACATGACTGAAGTTCCATCACAGGACTACAGTAAAAAATTGCTGAAAAGTGCTGAAAAGCACTTGTATCTGAAACGTATGGGAAAACATGTGAGGATGGAAAAGAAGATGGATGTAGAATGTTGTCTGTATATTGTGCTGTTTGTGGAATGAAGAAGAGTTTAAAAATTACTTCTGCTACTGTTGACTTGATCAAGGATTAAGGTCAAATGGTTCTTTCATAATTGAGTAAAACCTGGCAATGATACAAGGAACAATGAATTAAAAATTTAAATGTAAGGGAACTAATAAATAAATAAATACACATTTACACATAAATCAGTCAAATTATGTGAACACTTCTACACAGGAAACAGTAACAATAATAGTCAGTGAAATTAAAGACCTACATAGGGAAATATATCATGTTTGTAGTTTGGAGGTTTTGATGTATTTAAGATATTCATTTTCCTAAGCTTGTGCAATTCCTACCTATGTTTAACAAAAGATTTTGTAGAAATTGTGAAACTGACTTGTGAAATTTATATGAAAAGCCAAAAGTCCTAAATTAGCTATGGTACTTTTGAAGAAGAACAAAGACCAAAGACTTAATTTACTACATATCAAGAATTTCAATGAAGCTATGATAATCAAGAGAGGAGAACAAGAACACACAAAAAATACATGGAAACAGACTCTAGAATCTAGAAGATGTTCCATATATGCAGTTGATATATTTATGAAAATGTCTCACAGAAATTCACTGGAAGGAAAGAATGGTTCCTTAGATAGGCGATGTTGGTTTCATTGTACTTCAACATTTTAAAAATAAAGTTTTACTTCTATCTCAAATGTATTAATATAAAATAGATCACAGACCATCCGTAAAATGTAAATGGTAGAACTTACAGAAAAAAAGAGAAAAATATGTTTATGATTTTGGGGTATACAACAACTTTCAAGCAGGACACAAAAATTACTAGGTATAAAAGCTGATAAATTGGCCTTCATTAAAAGTAAGAAATTTTGCTCCTCAGCAGACATTACTAAGAGAGTTAAAGGATAAGAAATGAGACATTAGAGTCTTATGATATTAATATTTAGAATCTATTAAGAAATTCTACAAATTAGTACAAAAAAGACAACTCATAGAAACATCAGACTATTCTTTTTTTTTTATTGCATTTTATGTTTTGGGGTACATGTGAAGAACATACAATATTGTTGCATAGGTACACACGTGGCAGTGTGATTTGTTGCCTTCCTCCCCTTCACCTATATCTGGCATTTCTCCCTATGCTTTCTCCCCCCAACTCCCCACCCCCCACTGTCCCTCCCCTATTTCCCCCCAACATACCCCAGCGTATAGTGCTCCCCTCCCTGTGTCCATGTGTTCTCATTGTTCAACACCCGCCTATGAGCATCTATTCGTTTTTGAAGAAAGATTTCTAAGAGCAGACATAGAAAACTCATTTGATTTCCAGGTGCGGTGGCTCACGCCTATAATCCAGCAGTTTGGGAGGCCAAGCAGGTAGATCACGAGGTCAGGAGGTCGAGACCATCCTGATCAACATGGTGAAACCCCGTCTCTACTAAAGATACAAAAATTAGCTGGATGTGGTGGCACATGCCCGTAATTCCAGCTACATGGGAGGCTGAATCCGAAAAATCGCTTGAACCAGGGAGTCAGAGATTGTGGTGAGCTAAGATCGCTCCACTACACTCTAGCCTGGCAACACAGTGAGACTCTGTCTCCAGAAAAAAGTAAAGAAAAGAAAAGAAAACTCATTTTACATATCTACCATAGTCACTTTTTCATGCTGAGAAAGACTGTATCTTAAGATTGTGAGAGAAAAAAAGTACTCGCCACCAGGCTTCAAAGGCTTCCTATAAAGAACTAATCTTGAGGCCGGGCACAGTGGCTCGTGCCTGTAATCCCAATACTTTGGGAGGCTGAGGCAGGCAGATCATGAGGTCAGGAGTTTGAGACCAACCTAACCAACATGGTGAAATCCCATCCCTACTACTAATACAAAAATTAGCCTGGCGTGGTGGCACGTGCCTGTAATTCCAGCTACTTGGGAGGCTGAGGCAGGAGAATCACCTGAATCTGGGAGGCAGAGGTTGCAGTTAGCTGAGATCATGCCATTGCACTCCAGCCTGGGCAACAGAGCGAGACTCTGTCTCAAAAAAAAAAAAAAAGAACTAATCTTGAAGAATGCAAAGATTAAGAAAGGAAAAAGAGAACTTTCCTTACACATTCCCCAAAGGGAAAAAGCTAAAGACCAAATTAAAATATTTATTAAAATATAAGATCTGATATAAAAAAAGTAAACCGAGAACGTAAGTCACATAACAGACATGAATTCTGGTAAGTTTCAAAAGGGAAAACAAAATATGCTCAGAGATCTGCTAATCCCCCACATACACACAAAACTGTTCATTAGGCATGTAGTTAACATGGCTACACCCTTACCTACTACCTGAACCTGCTATTTCCCATTAAATAGAAAACTTTATGTATCTTTTGTTCGCTTGTGTCAGTGGTTCTCTACCACATGACCCACTCTGGAATCACCTGGGAAGCTTTTAAAACAATGTTTAAAATAGTATTGCCATAGCATGTGCCTATAGTCCCAACTACTCAGGAGGCTGAGGCAGGAGGATCATTTGAGCCCAGGAGTTTGACAACAGCCTGGGGAACATAGTGAGACCTTGTCTCAAAAAGAAAGATGAAAGAAGGAGAGAAGGAAAGAGAGAGAAAGAGAAAGTGAGAAAAAGTGAAGGAGGGAGGGAGGCAGGGAGGCAGGCGGGAGGCAGGGAGGCAGGCAGGCCAAAAACCAATACCAAAAACACCCAATATTGATATTTGGGCCTAATCACAAGGGTGGTCTAGGATACAACTTGGAAATGTTTAGAAGCTGGCCAAATGATTCTTATATGCTATCAGGGTTAGAAACCATGCTGAACTTGAAGTAGATTGATCAATCTTTGAAATGCAAAAAAAAGTTAAAATAAGTTGGTTTATATTGTGAAGAACTACTTCCTCTCAAATCTGAAAAAGGGTAAAACCTTAAGGTAATAATTACATTTATAACATAAGATACAGTTTGTAACGTGCTTTTATAATACAGTATTGTGTCATCCATTCAAACCATCCCCAGGAGGAAAACAGCAAGTGTGAAGGAGTGTCCAAATAACAGAAAATGGTTATATCAAAGTGAGCCCTTATCAATGGCCTGATACAACCCTTCAAGGAGATTGAGTTATCTTGTCTAAGACAAAGTGCACATTATGAGAAAAACAAACTCAATATTACACTACATCAGACAAACAGAAGGCAAAAATTCCCCAAATCCATGAGCTGTGCTTACTTAGCTTTCTATTAAGAAGTTTAATTATTTAAATAAAGACTTTATCTTGATAGTAGCTGTTAGCAAACTATATATTTCACAATGACAGAAGGGCTACATAAGTCTAATGTTTAATAGTCTTAGAAATATATGTCTAAAAAATAAAAGCAAAGATGTTAAGTAGGAAAATAAACTGTAAACAAATAGTAGTATGTAATCTCATTCTTTATCTAAAAAGGAAATACATCCATGCACCTGTGTTTACCCAAAATACATGATATAAGGAAAGAAAAAAAATAGGAAGGATACCATTTTTAATAGGTGCAAGGAGGGGTAGAAGGCAAAGGCGAGAATGGAGAGAGAGAGAGTCAGGGCAAAGTTTGTCTTTTTTCAAAAAAACAAAAAGCAGAAAGTCCCCCGCACACTAGAGTTTAGTTTTCATGCCAATTATCTTAAAAGGAAACCTCTAAACACTCACCATCAGCATCTAAAATCCATGTTATAAAATGATTATTTGCTTGATACTGAATTACAGAAGTTATTTGGTAAAGATGGCCTTCAAAATGAAATGCATAGTGCTGCAAGTCATTTTGTGGTAAGCCTTCTACAAAGTGCAGCATGAATATGGGAGATACTCTGTGGGAGAGAAAAGCAAAAGAAGTTAAACAAATTTAATGCCATGTGTCTGGTTATACAAAAGATGTCTGAAGTGAACTAGTCACACACACTTTCAAGGCTAACTGCACACATTGTTCTAGAGCGCCTCCAGATGTGTGCCTTAATTAGAAATGGAGAACTCTCTCTAAGAAGTATGTAACACTAAACCCTTTTCAGAATGGCATCCCAGACAGTTGGAAGTCATCATGCAGTTAAGACTCTAACACATACATTAAACAAAAATTGCTCTGTAAGCAGCAATGTAGCTTTGGCTTAAAGATCTCATGGCAGCTACTTTGTAAAATCTAAGGAAAAAATCCAGACCTTTTAGAATTTTCTTTGGCATCAAGTGCTCAGAATTGCTTTTGTTAAGTGGGGTAGGTAATATGTGAAAGAAAGCAACAAACCTAAGATATTCAAAATAAGCATTAATTTGGCCTATTTCAGTTATCTCAGGAAGCAGAGGAGACTGTCAAATTAAAAGTGCTACGTAGGAAAAGTCCAATTTGTAACTAAGTAGAGACAAAATACAATACATTGGTCAATTTATTATTAACTTCAAGACAACTATAATTTCAAAAATATATTTTACCATTACAGCAACATGCTGAACCAGAAAATAGAGCCCAACGGGTCTCAAATAACTAAATTTAACAAAGCTCTCAGGATGTGAGAAAAATATTGAATATCCCTTTTCCCAATATTTAAACAGCTGTCAAAACTTACTTAGTTTATCAAAATTTATTCAGCCCAAATGAACTTGAATCAATGTCCAAATTGCAGATTATTCAGACTGACAAGGGATAATTTATAAATTAATCCTTGTCAATCATTTTGTTAGACAATAATCAAGTCCTCAAAATTTAAGTACCTACAAAATAAAAAGTCCTGCAAACTGTCTATAACACTAAACTCTTTCCCACTTTAAAAAATCATACCTATTTCATCAAATCTAAGATTTCACTGATTATAAAATATGCCAGTATGAAAACATGCTGTCAGTTAAACTATATCATGACATCAATTTCATGTATTTCCATTTCAAACAGGTTAAAATGTGAACTGTATGTTTGAATCAATGATCCACAGTAAAACTTGAGATGTATTCTCACAGTGGGATATGTAGACTTTAGGCACTTGACTTTTTTTTTTTTTTGAGATGGACTCTAGCTCTGTTGCCCAGGTTGGAGTGCAGTGGCACGATCTCAGCTTACTGCAATATCCACTTCCTGGGTTCAAGACTCTCCCACCACAGGCTCCGGAGTAGCTGGACTACAGGTGCATGCCACCATGCCTGGCTAATTTTTGTATTTTTAGTAGAGACAGGGTTTCACCATGTTGGCTAGGTTGGTCTCAAACTCCTGACCTCAAGTGTTCTACCTGACTTGGCCTCCCAAAGTGCTGGAATTACAGGCATGAGCCACCCATACCCGGCCTGACTCTTTAATTACTAATATTTAGTTCCCTGACCTTATATAATACCTTTCAATATACCTTCTAAGGTTAGTTACTGAAAAAATCTCTTGATCCCTAGACTATGAAATCTCACTAGTTTCCTGCTTTTAGATGAGCTGACACATGGAAAATGTTTTAAGACATATTAACCTGATAATGCATGTAAAACCACCTGACACATTTTTATGATTTTTGTACATTCCAAATCTTCTATTCTTTTGCAAATTAATAAAAGTAAAAACTGCTAAAACCAAAATCCACACTCAGCCCAATTCCCTGGATGTAGAAGATACTCAGATGCCAGCTGAGTACAAGCACATTCCCCTAGGTAGTAAGAAATGACTTGTCAGAAACCTCTAAAGTCTGCTATGAGATTCAGATAGAAATTTGATTTTCTCAACCATCAAAAAAAGAGACAACAATTGGAGCAATTATATGTTAAGTTTTAAAATATTCTCTTAATGACACTAGCCTTTCAGATCAACCAGTACACCAAAGCTATCCAGGACCTGATGTGGAGTGAAATGATGTAGAACAGAGCCATAATGTAGAGTTTTACTACCATGTCAAAAATCTCAATGTGTCCTCCATACTACTTTCTATAACTATGAAACTTTTTAAGTCCCAAATGCCAAATGAATTCCAATTTTTTTCCAGTATGTTAACATCTCTCATCTCTGAAGTTGGGATACACATTATCATTGATGGAACACAATTAAATAGGCAGCATTTCTTTTTCTTTTCTTTTGAGACAGTCTCGCTCTGTTGCCCAGGCTGCAGTGCAGTAGCGCAATCCTGGTTCACTGCAACCTCTACCTCCCAGTTCAAGCAATACTCATGTATCAGCCTCCTGAGTAGCTGGGACTACAGGCATGTGCCACCACACCCAGCTAATTTTTGTATTTTCAGTAGAGATGGAGTTTCATCATGTTGGCCAGAATGGTCTCAAACTCCTAGCCTCAGGTAATTTGCCCGCCTTGGCCTCCCAAAGTGCTGGGACTACAGGTGTGAACCACCATGCCCGGCCAGCATTTCTTTCTTAATGGCATATTTTTTAAATGGTGCAACTTATAAATAGTAGCATCTTGGAGTCAATCAAATAATATGCTTCCCCTTCCTTTTTCTGTTCCTCTTTGATTCCCCTAGACTCTAGTGTCCTACCTACAATTGCAGTGTGTCTCATTTCCAGCCTCTCGGGTGAGGGTAGAACTTTATCCCTAGGTTTTGTTCTCAGACTTCTTCCTACCCACAAGGCCTGAAGTGTCAGTGAAGGATGATGCTCAGAGCTAAGGAGACCAAGTTAGGTTCTCCCTCAACCACTGGAACACTGGATGAAAGGAATTAACCAAATTGGAACCAAGAGTGAATAAGAGATTTCAAGCTAAGACCTATTTGCATTCATCTAACATGGGGTTAATCTCCTCTTATTTAAAAATCTACCCTTAGGAAAAGAAAAGAAAATAGGAAAGAGAGAAAGAAAGCACAAGGGAACTGTGTTAACCTCTGCTACCCAAAGATAGCAGAGAAATATTGTGTCACTGTCCCACAAAGCATACCCATAGCCTTGCATTCAAAGAGATTGTGGCAGTAACCTTTCAAGAGTTTGTGAAGTAAAATGAAATCCGATTCTAAGTTCTTGGTGCTCCATGTCACCATGCTCTGAATGTAACTCCTAAACAACTTACTTAAATAAAAGCAGATTTGAGCTGGGCGCAGTGCCTCATGCCTGTAATCCCAGAACTTTGGGAGGCCAATGAGGGCAGATCATGAGGTCAAGAGATCAAGACCATCCTGGCCAACATGGTGAAACCCTGTCTCTACTCAAAATATAAAAATTAGCTGGGCATGGTGGCACATGCCTGTAGTCCCAGCTACTCAGGAGGCTGAGGCAGGAGAATCGCTTGAACCCAGTAGGTGGAGTTTGCAGTGAGCCGAGATTGCACCACTGCACTCCAGCCTGGCAACAGAGCAAGACTCTGTCTTAAAAAAAAAAAAAAAAAAAAAAAAAGTAAAGTAGCAGATTTGGGTCCAGTAGGCATAATTCACCTGAATTTATCTATGAACTCTTTTCCAATGGGGAGACATTAGAGATGTGGGTTGAGACAAGGTGTCCAAGGAACTTAATGGGTTTTTAGAATGCTGTATGTCTTAATTACATATGATACATGATGAACCCAATTACTTTTAGGTTATCCCTAAAAACTATATTAAATTTGTTTCTAAATTCCATAGACATAAACAAATCAAGTTATACAAATTTCAAAATAAAAAAAACACAAAGGACTTAGACCTTGTTATTTAAAATTTAAGTGAAGCTTGATACACTTAGTTCAATTTACTTTTGAAGAATACAGGAAATGTCCACATTATAAATTCTGCTCATAAATTAGTCCACTGGAACTCAAAACACATCTTCCATTAAAAGGCTGTTTTACCTAATGGATCCATTTCCAGATCAGCACATGAATCTTTAAGGTAAGCAACTTATTCATACAGTTAAAAAATATATATGCTACAGTGCAACCAATTAACAGTTTAAACAAAACAATGGTACAACGCTATGTTCACTGCTAGGGCATGGGAAAAAGCAGGAATGAATAGCTAGATGAAATCATATACACCAAGCAGCCTAAAGCAGGCCCATGGTCCAGGGCAGGATGGCAGACCCCATGCTCTGCTGCTCTTCTCCTCACCTCATCATCAACCTTTCATCTCAAAACTGACACATGGCGGCCAAGACAGATTACAGACTTCCGTAATCTTCAGACAGATCAGACACCTCTTCTTCCTTCCCACTTTGCCCTCCTACACAAATGCTATCAAATAATAGTGAAGGGCAAAAAAGATGCGAGTCCAAAAGGACAAAGAAAGGGAAATAAGCAAACAAGGAGTCAATAAATATTTAGAGGACAGAAAGCAAACAGAGAAGTGGCACCTTACCCAACAGAATGGACAGAGTGAAGACTAAGTGCCGTGGAATGCGTATGCTGATGAGAAAGAAGAGCTTATTTCTATCAGAGAACCCTTAAAAGTGTGGATATTTATGGCCACAGATGTGGTAGAATATGAGGATAAGGCCTTGGGCTAAAAACTAGGACAGTGACTCAAAGTGTGTAAAAAGAGCACCCTATGCTCTAGGCCCAGAGAGGAACCAGCACAGACTGCAGCAAAGAGTGCACAGTGCCAGGAGAGTGTTCCCAGGAAAAAAAGGGGCGGGGAACGAGTAAAAAACTGTGAAGCATCTCAGTATTGGAAATCTATTAATAAGTGTTTAAAATATTTGGCAAAAATAGTACACAGTAAAACGAAAATAAGGCAAATAACAATTCCAGGAAAAATAAAGAATTGTAAAAGTGAAATCTAACTATGTATACTACTTGGCTGAAGAGGGAATAACACATGTATATTAATAACAACGCAAATACCGAGTACTGATTTAGCCAAATACACAATTGCATTGGAAGAACAGGGAAAGGCTAAACCGAGATGAGGCCCAGGTGTTGGTGTGAGAACCCCAGTCTCAACTGCTATAAAAGAACAGACTGCATTACAGTAGACTAAGCACATCAATTTGAAATGTCAAAGTAAATACTACCTTTATTTGAAGATTTAAAGTACACATCTGGAGGAGAGGACAGGGGACTACTACCCTTTGTTCCTTTAAGCCTGTGAGCACTGATGAACTGAGAATTTATTACTTCAGTGAGAATAAATCTTTAGGAAAGATTCTGAGGGGTTTCTGGCACATTCAAGGGCATAAAGGTTAATGTTCCTGGTTCTTTATTACATCAAATTAGACCTCAAAACATTTCCTTAATGTACAATTAGACTGACAATGAAGAGTAAAGAGGATGTGTACATGTGTGAGTGCATTAACGAGAGAGAGGCAAACTGCCTGAGACGCAAGTGACTTGTGAGTTGAGAGAGATGGGGCTCTGGCAACACTGGAAAAGGTGATACTGACCAACCTCCCACTGAGGACAAACAGAAAAGCTGGCAAAATAGAATGAAAACACATCTGCTCAAGGGCACCAGATAGCTTACAAGATGACGAGGAATTAGCACTCTAAGGAGAAGATGGAAATTCAGGCAGATGAGGCTGTGGCTCATCTTTGAATCATCTTATTTCTTAAAATCTGATTAAGGAAATCCCAGAATTCTAGAAACTCCAGGCACTTGGCAGAGGAGAGAAAAACTGAAGCCTGATATCTTTAAAGAAGAAAAAAGGCAAAAAGAAGGAAAGACACCAGGAGAGTGGGGTCAGAGAGTCAGCCTAAGTTGGCTCTTCAGTGGTTTCACCCAGGACAGTGGGCTGACTGGCCAGATAGAGCGAGGCAGTTGGCAACTCAGAAATATATGTTAACTCAAATTTCAGAAAGATAGGTTGTTGTCACCATTTTCAATCCTACACATTAAAAAAATATAAGTCCACCTTCATTTTATACTAAAAATTATAAGACAATTTTAACTCACTTTTCCAATATCATTTTTCTTATTTGTGATTTACTGTTGCAATTGTTACATGGACCAAAATGGGCAGCATTAAGTGGGTGCCACTCAGGGATGACATTCATAAAGGTGACCAGACTCTTCATACACCTATTAAAAAATGACATAATAAATTCATTAATGTTAAATGCATTTATATTAATTCAAATCAATGTCTAAAAGTATTCCTCCCCTTTTTGGTGATTCAAACTTTCTTATCTCCCCAAATCAGGTTAATATGGCAATATTCTTCCCTATCCCTCGTAAAGAAGCTCTGTGAAGATGTTCCACATTAGTTACCCATAGCTTTCAACTATGAGATGAAGTAAGAAAAAAAGACAGGGTTCCTCAACAATACCACTGATATTTTTCACCAGAGAGCCTTTGCTGTGAAGCATTGTCCTGTGCACTGTGGGATCTTAAGCATCATTCCTGGCCTCTACTCACCAGACGCCATAACAGCATCCAGTTGTCTCCAGAGGTTGCCAAATGTCCCGAGCGGGACAAAATAACCCCTAGTAAGAACCACGATTCTAAGGTTGTCAAATTTATTAAAAGCTCACGCCTTACTCAAATAACTCAAACTAGTTGGCCATTACAGACAACGAAAAATGAAAAAAGGTGTTTCCAAACATATAATCAGGAATACATACAACTTAGCTTTTTATAATCCTTAAAAATATACAGCATTAATTGTGAACAAATTTTGTTTTTGCAGGTTACACAAGTTCTAAATTTGCACTTTCATCTGAATACTTGAGAGCAATAGCCATCTAAAAGGATGATCTTTAAAGATGTACACTAAACCTTAACTGCATCCACTTTAATAACAATGTTTTTAATTAAAAGAGCAGTTACATATTACTTAGGAGATACGAGTTTCTCTTCTAAACAATTGCAAATACTGACAAATCCCGTGAGAAAGCACCGTCTGTTAAAAACAGATCACTACTCTGGAAGTTAACATTTTAAAAGCAAAGCAACATAAAGGTCTCAACAAATGCACTGACTGTATTTCTGCTAAATTCTTAAATTTTCAAAGATAATTCTTAAGTAAAGGCTATTTTTTAGTTTATAAAAAGGAGACTGTCTCAGCAAGGAAGTATTAATTCTCCGTATGGCATCTGATGTTTCTGAGCACTTACTATGTGCAAGGAGAGCATGGCACTAGATACTCATCTTCCAACTCTTCAGAGGCAGGTACTCTTCTCATCCCATTTTACAGATGCAGAAAGTGACACACAGAGTGCAGTGATAAATAACAGACCTGAGATCTGCCTCTGAAGACTATGTTTTTTAACTGTCTCCAGGTTACACTTTCCAAGTTGAGCAAAAAGCCCCTATACTGTCACTAAAAACAGTTCATAAGAACAAATGAATTTGCTGGATAGTTCTCCTTCAGATTAGGTGGAAATAAGTTTTAAGTTATGACATATTAAAACACTTCATTTTAGCTTTCCTCCTATAACTACTTTCATTTTTAGGACAAAGGAAGGTCGTTTTTAAAAAACAAAAAAGCAAACCAAAGCAGCTGGTGGCTTCTTTCTCTTGAGCTCTCATAGTTTGTGCTATACATCTCTAAAACACATTTATCATCTTGCATTCAAAGCTAACGTAAAGCAGCCCAAAGATCAGATTAATTACAGATAATTACAAAGTCACTGGCCCTCTATTATGTGTTCATGTATTACCTCGCTACCTAAATAGTGAATTTGGCAAGGATAGAGACTATTTCCAGTGCCTGAGTTCCTCGCACACAGAACATACTCAATTGAAAACTGTCAAACAACTAAGATATGGATTCTAGAAAAGTTACAATTAAGCTGATTTTAATCAACAAGCTTGCTTACGTTATTTCAAACTCAGGTACTGATTAAGGAGTATACCACAGTGAGCAAGGAAGTCTTAGAAGCCAGAAAAGCCTCAGTGTGTCTCCTGACTCTGCCACTGACAGTGTGTCACCTTGGGAATCAATCTAACCCCTTTCAAGCTGTCATATTCCTAAGTGCTAAATGAGGACAATACGATCTTCCTCATTGAATTACTGTGAGGAGAAAACCAGATAATTTATATAAATCAATGATAGAAGACTTGGAAACAGATGTGTCCTGATATTCACTTGTTTACACTAAATTATTTAAGTCCTAGGTATGAATAAAATGTTAATTCTCACCCTGTTCTAGTGGGGTTTTGGTGACTGTTACAAAAGTTTACTTAACAAAAAGTTTAATATGAAAATGTATCTGATCCAATTTTATCAGAGTAAATAAAACAGGCCCTTTGGAGAGGGGACATAGATTTCTCCTCGGAGCAGCCATTATGTGTCTGTTTCATGGCTTCTAATATGATGAAACTATTTCCCTGTGTCACCACCATGCCAGTATTGCTCTGTTGCCCACCAGCTGCCAACTCCCCACATTCATCTATCTCAAGATTCATAAAGGGACCAAATCCTTGCGATATTCCTTGGATATGTCTGCCAACAGTTAATTTCAATGATAACTTCTTGTCCATAATTTTTTTCAACTCAGGAGGGTTATGTTTGCTCACGGTGTCTACTCTGTGGCCTCCCTTACCCCTGTTCTAGTAGATCTGAGTTATCTGGTTAAAAAAAACAAAAATATTTGGCAAGCAAAAATGTTGCTTGCATTCCCTAAAGCATCCTCCCAGACTGAACTCACCTTGACTGTTCCTTAAATACCTAAAAAGGATTTCATGTTTAGATAATGAGTATTGAAGTAATATGTGTGTGTATGTATATACATATATATATATACATGTATTTTATTTGAGATGGAGTTTCACTCTTGTTGCCTAGGCTGGAGTGCAGTGGCACGATCTTGGCTCACTGCAACCACCGCCTCCCAGGTTCAAGTGATTCTCCTTCCTCAGCCTCCTGAGTAGCTGGGATTACAGGTGCCCACCACCACACCCGGCTAATTTTGTATTTTTAACAGAGACAGGGGTTTCACCATGTTGGCAGGCTGGTCTCGAACTCGTGACCTCGTGATCCACCCACTGCGGCCTCCCAAAGTGCTGGGATTACAGGTGTGAGCCACCATGCAGGGCCTTCTAAGTAATATTTTTATCTCACATTTTACTTTAGTAACTTTGAGAGACTTTAAGTTTTCTAACTTAAGCAGGTAAATTAAAGAAAAGTGTGGCCAGGTGTGGTAGCTCACATCTGTAATCCTAGTACTTTGAGAGGCCAAGGCAGGTGGATCATTTGAGGTCAGGAGTTCGACACCAGGCTGGTCAACATGGCAAAACTCCATCTCTACTAAAAATAAAAAAATTAGCCAGGGGTGGTGGCACAATCCTGTAATCCCAGCTACTTGGGGGTCTGAGGAAGGAGAATAGCTTAAACCCGGGAGATGGAGGTTGCAGTGAGCCGAGATTGTGCGACTGCACTCCAGCCTGCATGATGGAAGTGAGATTCCAACTCAAAAAAAAAAAAAGTGGAAAATATTTATTCCTATTGTAATAATTTGAATAAATGACCAACAGAGCCAGTTTGGTCATTTCCTAACTGCCAGCCAGCACCTTTCTTAGGTATGGACCAAGTGAGGGTATCCTTCTGGTAATACCTCGCCTCCCTGACTCCTCTTCTAAAACCTATTCCTCTCCTTGCATGGTAGGTATAGATTGAATATCTCTTATCTGAAATGTATGGGATCAGAAGCGTCTCCAAGATAAAGAGATATCTTGGAGATGGGATCTGAGCCTAAACACGAAATTCATTATGTTTCACAGACATCTTATGTAAAGCCTGAAGGTAACAGGTACATCAATCATGGCCTTTCTAATACACTGCCGAGAGGCATTAGGAAAGGAGAAAGTATGGCTCGGCTCATGGGTAGGAGGCTTCTGAAGGCAGCTGGTCTTTCACAGGACTAAGGGAAGAAATGGGGAAGTTTACATTACCTCTGAGAACTGCTGCTAGCCTCCAAGGGCCTAAAACCAGTGTCTATGGTGTTAGAAACCTAAAGTAAACAAGCAAAACCCCTCCTCTCTAATAGAATAAACAAAATGTCTAGAGTTTCACGGCATTCTGAGAGGTATTCTTACTCAGCAAGGACTCTGAAGAAGGGAGGTGTACTAATCCTCTCATGGTCCCTATGTCCAACTGAAGAACTCCTCAAGAAAACTTCTACTGGCAGTCTAACAAACCATGAGGTTTTGATTCTTCCAGTTTAAAGAAGCAAGCAAACTGCAGTGTCTGGTGCTCAAACTGTTCTCTTAACCTTAGTGGTGGAGAAACTACAAGAACCCATTTTAAAACACAAAAGAAACTAACCTGTTTTGATATTGGTGTCCACACTGTGAACATTTGAAGTCCCAAGAAAAAGAAGATAGGAAGAGCTTTTCAATATGGGGTTCTAGTTTTAAGAGCAGGGGAAATGCAAACACAGGACTTTCCATATCACCTTCAAAAAGAAAAGGAAAAATTACTGCTCATAATTAATAACAGCAAAAATTACACCAGAGTTGTGAACTATTGTCTTTTCTTACTATATTTACTGCATGAGTATGTGTTAATAGTGTATGAGAGAGTAAGTCAGAGTTGGGAGAGGGGAAGTATATAAAGCATTTTTCTGAAAATGTCCAACCTAAAGATTTAATTACCACTTCGATCTCTTTCCTTTTCCTTGGCAGACATTTATGAAAATGTCTTAAGACAGGAAAACCACAAAAGACCCATATTGTTTTCTACCTTTCTAGCTTTTCTAAGGAAAAAACAAAACAAAATAAAAAAACCACATCAGAGCTATAATAGCCTCAGAGTATATTAAAACAAAAATTGGTGAGGTGTAGTAGCTTACACCTTGTAATCCCAGCACACTGGGAGGCCAAGGCAGGAGGACTGCTTGTGCTATCTCTGGCAATTGCTACCAGCCTCTAGGAACTTAAAATCCGTTTCTATGATGTTCACGACCAGCCTGAACAGTATAGTAAGGCACTGTCTCCACAAAAAATAAAATGAAATAAATTAGCTGGCAGCAGTGCCACACACCTGCAGTCTAAGCTACTCAGGAGGCTAAGGCAGGAGGCTCATTTGAGCCCAGGAATTTGAGGCTGCAGTGAGCTATGATCATGCCGCTGCATACCAGCCTGGGTGACAGAGCAAGGAGACCCCTTTTCTAAAAAAAAAAAATATGGAAATAGTTTGCTGCAGATGTTAAAAAAAAAAATGTAACCAGTGAAACACCATAGACACACATCAGAATTGGCCATTTCTATTCTGATCATCTTGTTTCACCTGTGGAGGGCGTGGCCACACAATGATTAAACGACCAGCCTCAACTCTTTGGACTCTTCATCTACCACTCTTCTCAACTTTTCAATCTAATCCTTTCCTTTAACAACTTTCCGACTGAAGATTTGAATTTCGTTGTCATTGAAAATAAAAACTGAACACTGAATGCTGGCTTTCAGCTCTGAGACTGGGAAGTAAGTTAAGGAGGAGAATCTACATGCTTCTTTTACATTCTTTCTCCAGTTGGTTTCTCTCCTTCCTAGTCTCAGAGGAGGTTAGATGCTGCCTTACTGATTTGGCCCAAGAGTCTGAGTCCTTCCATACTTTCCCTTACCCTGGACAGAGTCTCACTTCCATGCTCCAGTTTTCCCCTGAGCCTGGAACTACAGTTGCCTGAAACACGGCCAGGAACAGTTACCTTGGCAGGACCACACGGCAGACAGTAGGTGTTATTGCCTAAGCAATAACACCTACTGTCAATGTGGGGTTTCTAAAAATTACTGATTACCTGAGCCCCCACCCATCCCTGAGATTCTAATTTAAATGCCCCTAGCATTGACATTTACTTTTAAATTTCCTCAGTGCTTTTTAATGCACAATTGAGGTTAAAAATGCTAGATTTGTCTATGGGGAAAAGTACTAGAGAAGCAACTAACGATATGCCCCCGAAATATTCTCCTGGTTCTTTCTGAGAACTGCACCCACTCTCAAGAGGTGAAACACTAGCCTACATATTTATATGGAACAGCTCTGTCCAGCAATAACTTACCCAGTGGTAGATTCCTAAGTCAAACTACTCAGATTCTCTCTCCCAAGAATATGATCATCCAAGGTAATAAAACGGTATTATATTTCCTTATGATGTGAATATTTCTACATGGTAGATGAGTATAATACAAGTAAGTTATAGCAATTACTTACCTAATGTGCATCTAAGCTGGGGCTGAAGTCTAATAAAAATTTCATTTCTAACTTCATTCAGACAGGTCTCTATCTCTGCAAATATTTCTGAGGTAAGTTTTTTACAATCTACATCTAAGAAAATACAGAGAACATTATCAATACCTCATCAATGCGTATCTTCCCACCGAAAACTGAGACACTCCCCAGAATGAAAGCTGAGTCAATAAGTTTTGCAAACAGAGGCAAAAAGCAAAAGACAAAATTTCCTTAATAGTTTCTCTGTACTATACCACATATTCCCTTAATGTATTCATCAGCACAATATCATTAGTACTTACTGAATGGGTAAAATCTCAAAGTGTTTCTTGCCCAAATAATCACAGGCCATAGTAAAATAACTAACCTTTCAGATACTATGTCTATCTATAAAATAGCTAAAGAAGTTACCTCTTTATGTGCAATTATCACTTATACTACAAACGATGTCTAGTCATTTACTGCATTCTGTGTTAACTTTTATTGAACTTAGCCAGGTCATAGGAACAGATAATTTTTTTTTTTTTTTTTTTGAGACAGAGTCTTGCTCTTGTCCCCCTGGCTGGAGTGCAATGGCACGATTCGGCTCACCACAACCTCCACCTCCTGGCTTCAAGCAATTCTCCTGCCTCAGCCTCCAGAGTAGCTAGGATTACAGGAGCACACCATCATGCCTGGATAATTTTTGTATTTTTACTAGAGATGGGGTTTCACCACGTTGGCCAGGCTAGTCTCAAACTCCTGACCTCAGGTGATCGGCCAGCCTTGGCCTCCCAAAGTGCTGGGATTATAGATGTGAGCTACCATGCCCGGCCAGGAACAGATAAATTTATAAGGAGTCTTAATAAAGTTCCGATTATTTCCCAAACTACTACCTCGTATATTTCCCTTCTGTGTCATTTTTGAGGGGTTTGAAGGGGTCTTCAGTGGCAACATAGTGTTTATTCAGTTCCCAGTTCCATATCCTGCTTTGTCCACACAAATTTGCTTCATTGAAAACTCTGACTAGCCCGGGCAACAGAGTGAAACCCCCATCTCTTATTTAAAAAAAAAAAAAAAAAAAAAAGCTGGGTATGGGGGTATATGCCTGCATTCCCAGCTACTCAGGAGGGAGGTGAATCATTTGTGCCCAGGAGGGTTAGGGTTCTACAAGCTGCAGTGAACTGTGATCATGCTACTGCACTCCAGCCTGGTCAAGTGAGACCCTCTCTCAAACAAACAAACAAAAAACAAAACAAAACAAAAAAACCTGGCTAGTTACACACTGACTGAAACAGCACTTTTATGTGTGTATGTGTGTTTGTGTGTGTATGTGTTTGGAGACAGGGTCTTGCTATGTTGCCCGGGCCAGTCATGAACTCCTAGGCTCAAGTAATCTTGCAGCCTCAACCTCCTGAGTAGCTGGGCTTACAGGCGCATGCCACTATATTCAGCTGAAACATTGCTTTAGTAATCATTCTCCTATTGCTAGACATTTGTTCATTTTTTCACTATTATAAATACTATTGTGATAAACACCTTTGGGCACATATCTATGTTTTTGATCACTTCTTTATGGTAAAAATCATCTTCAAAATGGAATTACTGTGACAAGAAACTATCCAAGTTAATAAGAAAATTATTTTGAAGAAAAGACTCCACATGCATCTGACTCTACTTACTCTTAAGCTACAAACAGATCTTTTCACTCACATCTCTTATAAATAATTCATACAGCCTAATCACACTCTGCTTATATGTTTCTCTAATGAAAATATCTGGATTCTCCTGTTATATGAAATAAGCATTAACCAGAATTTTTGTTATTTGACCATGCCAAAAAAAACTTACATTGCAAACTAATGCAGCTCAAACAAATATAATTAACAACCAGATTATAAAAACTAAAATTATTCTGTAAAAAAATTAGTAACAGATACAAATATAAAGTTAATTCTAAAACTGAACTGCTGCTCTTCTGCAACAAACATCTGAACTGTAACCTATTTAACGCTGGGGTTCCTGTAATTAGAGAAAGCAGAAACAGAAGAAGAGTCAAAGGCAAAAATGCTTGTGAGAAACTGAACTTGAAAATTTTCAAAACACTGTAAATGACTGATATTAAAAAAAATTCAGTCTCAAAGAAATCTATATTGAAACAAGTATTTCTTACTTAACAAAACCATAACTTCTTGAATGTTCTAAAGAGGTGGTTAGAAAGCTCTGAGGTAATTTTTCTACATAATGAAAATGGAGTTATATATTGGCACAACCATTCTGGAAAACTATATTCAGCAAGACCTTTAATATTCATGTTTTAATATCTCTCCGAGGATACTAGTTGGTAATAAATTCAAAAGACAAATGGATATTTGTCCTGGTGTTAATTCGTAACAGCAAAAACTAGTAACAGCCCGAATGATTAACAACAGGGAAACAATGTATAAGATGCATATAAAAGACTGTATGACCAAACTCACAATTCTTAGCACATTAATGAATAAGAAAATATCTACAATGTCAAGTGAAGAAAGCTTGGTATGATGTCACATCTGTCCAAAAAATATATATGCCCAAGAAAGATCAGAAAAAATATGTATCAAAACACTTCAAATGACGTTGAATAAAAGTGAGGATTCTTGCCCTACAACGTAGCAAGACTTAAAAAGCCATAATAATTTAACAAGTATGGGTGCTGGGTTAGACAAAGTAACCAAGAAGAGTAAAACTGAGAGTTAAGGACTGGCTACACACATACATGAAATGTTGATATGCTGGTGGCATGGCAGATCAACTGAGAAAATAAAGTGGAGCTACAAAAACTGGCTGTCCAAATGGAACAAAAGATGGATCCTTACCTCATACCATATAAAAATATGAATTCCAACTGAGTAAGGAACTTCAAAGTCAAAAGCAAAACTGTATAACTTTTCAGTGAAAATATAGGTGAATGATTTTCTGACCTTGGGAATAGCAGTAATTTCTTTAAAAAGCCACACACATTACTAGCTCCAAATGGAATGATAAAGACTTCCCTATAAATCAAGATAGCTTTTACAAAGTAAAAACGCAAGGTGCAAATTGGGAGCAGATTCAGCAACATAACTAACAACAAGGATACAAGGAACAAATTAAAACATGACAATCAACAGAACAAACAGGGCTAAGACAAAAAAAAAAAACTATTTCACAGAAGAGGGAACAAATATGACCAATATATACACATAGAGCCAACAACCTCTTCAAAATGTGGAAATGGCAAATCAAGATCACAGACCATTTTATACCACTCCAAAAATCTCAAAGTGTGAACGTAAGCCAAGGAGAATATATGGATCAGGAAGAGCTCTTACATACACTGTTAATGCGAGAATTAATTGGTAACACCACTTTGGAAAACAACTGTCATTACCTCGTAAATTTGGACCCAGAGTCTGGGAGACAAAACTCAACATTAATATTTTTAAGAATTAAAGACAAATAGGCTACAATGGTGGCTCATGTCTGTAATCCCAACACCTTGGGAGGCAGAGGCGGGAAGGGTACTTAAGTCTAGGAAGTTGAGTCCATGATTTTCCATTCCTATAGCAGACAGAAGGGAAACTCTTATACTGTCCCCTAAAAGGTCACAGAAGCATTTATAATGGAAAAAACTGTTCACTGACAGGTAGACGAATATACCGTTATATTTACAAAATGGAAGCATTATATAGCAATGAAAATCAATGAGCCATAACTACAAGCAGCCTCATATATTTTTACAAAGATAAAAAAAGGTCCCAGAAGACCTACTGTACAATCCCCTTTTTTAAAGTTCAAAACAAACTAAATTAGGCAATACAGTAGTCCCTCCTCATCCATGGTTTTGTTTCCTGTGGTTTCAGTTACCTGAAGTTAACCACGGTCTGAAAATATTAAATGGAAAATTCCAGAAACAATTTCTCAGCTTTAAATTTCAAGCCGTTCTGAGTGAGTAGCATCATGAACTTTTGTAGTCATGCTGTGTTCCACTGGCAACGTGACTCTTCCCTTCATCCAGTGTATCCATGCTATCTGCACTCCCTGCCCATAGTTCACTTAGTAGCCATCTTGATGATGAGCTCTATTGCCATGGTATTGCAATGCTTGTGTTCAAAGAACCCTTATGTGACTTAATAATGGCCCCAAAGCACAAGAGTAGTGATGCTGGCAATTCAGATATGCCAAAGAGAAGCTGCAAAATGCTTAAGTGAAAAGGTCAAAGTTCTCAAAGAAAAAAATCGTATGCTGAGATTGCTGAGATCTAAGAACAAATCTCTTATCCATGAAACTGGGAAGAAGGAAAAAGAAATTTGTGCTAATTTTGCATCTCAACTGCTAAAGTTATGGCCACAGTACCTGATAAGTGTTAAGATGGAATAAGCACTGAATTTGTGGGTGGAAGACACGAACAGAAACAAATGTTCCAATTGACAGCAACATGTTGAGTCACATTTAATTTACTTTTTTTTTTTTTTGAGATAGAGTCTCACTCTGTCACCTAGGCAGGCTGGAGTGCAGTGGCATGATCCCAGGTTCAAATGATTATTCAACCTCCACCTCCCAGGTTCAAGCAATTCTCCTGCCTCTGCCTTCCAAACTAGCTGGGACTACAGGCGTGTGCCACCACACCCAGCTAATTTTTGTATTATTTAGTAGAGATGGGGTTTCACCATGTTGGCCAGGCTGGTCTCGAACTCCTGACCTCAGGAAATCCACCTGCCTCGGCTTCCTAAAGTGCTGGGATTACAGGTGTGATCACTGCACCTGGCCCATATTTAATTTACTCTGAATTAAACTTGACCATAACTATGTACATATGGGGAAAAGCATGGTATATACAGGGTTCAATACTATCCATCCTTCATTATCTGAGAGGGATAACTTCCAAGACCAGTGGATGCCTAAAACCTTGGATGGTAACTAAACACTTTACATATTATGTTTTTTCCTTTATCTACATACCTATGATCAAGTTTTATATATAGGCATGGTAAGATTAACAACTAATAATAAAATAGAACAATTATAATATGCTGTAATGAAAGTTATGTAAATGTGGTCTCCCGCTCTCTCAAAATATATTACTGTACTATACTCACCTACTTTTAGACCTCGGGTTAAATGAAACCAAGAAAACTAAAACTGTGATAAGAGGGGACTACTTACTATATAGTGTTTAGATATACACATGTAAGAAAAACCAAGAAAAGACAGAATGATAAAACACATTTCAGATAATGATTACTTATGGGAGGAGGTAGGGGATGGGATGGGAGGAACACATAGGTAAATGTAAGTTATTGGGAATGTTTTAATTCTTCATATGTTGGGAGGTGGGTTCATAAGTATCCTACTTTACAGAAAATAAAATGAAAAAATATCCCTTATTGTGACAAGAGCTCTTAGGAGGTTGTGGGATTATGCGTGATTTTTATTCACTTCTTCATCTGCTTTTCAGTAGTTTCAACACTTAAAACTAACCAGTTACCCTGACAGGCTAAGACAGACACAACCACAGTTTCACAGTTTTGAAAAAGACTGCCTTTTGGGCAGTGAGGATAATGTAACTGGTATTATCTCGAGCTTCAGGATACTGTTCCTGGGCTCCTTGCTCCGAGGCCTCCAGAAACAGAAGCAATGGATGACATCTTTCCCACATGCTGGGAGACAAAACTCAACATTAATATTTTTAAGAATTAAAGACAAATAGGCTGCAACGGTGGCTTATGCCTGTAATTCCAGCACTTTGGGAGGCTGAGGTAGGAAGGGGGTTTGAGCCCAGGAAATTGAGTCCAGCCTGGGCAAGACAGTGAGGCCCCATCTTACTATCTTGGCTGGGTATGGTGGTGTTTGCCTGTAGTTCCAGCTACCTGGGAGGCTGAGGTGGGAGGCTCACTTGACCTGGGGAAGTCAAGGCTGCAAGGAGATGTGATCATGCCACTGCACTCCAGCCTGGATGACAGACTGAGACTCTGTCTCTAAATAAATAAGTAAATAAAAATAAAATTTTAATACCAACCTTTAACATCACTCAATTGATTGGTATACAGAAGTCTATTTGCTTGATTATATTTTGTAAACAACCGCCAGAATACAGATTCCTCCTTCAAACATAGTCCAGTCATGGTGTTCTTTAACTCTTCCAAGTGCACCAAAGCTGACAGGATACAGTCTAACCAACAGAGAGCATAAGCATTTTTCCACTGGACACATAAAGTCTGGGGAAATGATGTACATTTCCTCTCCAATGGCATTTCCAGTTTAGATGTACATCCTTTATTTTGAAGGGAAGGTCCACCAGTTCCAGAGGTATCACCTGTAGCAGGATCTTTTGTAATAGCCACGTCAACAGTATCAGCTTCCAAAATCTCATTCGGCTCCAAGGAATCAGCTGTCCTAATTGGATTCTGTTGACCACTACTATCAAGTAAGTTTGATGAGGTTTCATCATATACTTCTCCATTACGTTTGCTGTTCAAAATTTGTTTATTATCAGTAACAATATAATTTCTAGTCTTTTTGGAATTTGCTAAAAGAAGTAAATCTTTATAGCTGCTTTCCAAGTTCTTCCTTTTTTGAGGCTTATGTGGAGCGTGACATTCTTCCGAATCAGGAGAAATTAGGTTATTAAGTGATTTAGAGCCCAAAGGATAAATGCACTGGAAAGTAAAAATAAAATGGTAAAAACCACAGAAATTCAAGTAACTTCATGTATTATAATTTCCGCATAATGAAAAACATGTATGTAATTTTAGCACTAATTTCAAGACAGGTTATATTTATACACATCAATTTGAAAAAATTAGAGACAACTACTTAATCAAAAATGTAGCCTCCAAAAGAATTATTTTTTCAGGTTAATTTGAACAATCAAGGGTTTAATCTGAGTTACACAAGGGTAAGCTAATAAGGAAAACATATTTTTGCTTTAATAAAAATCTAATGTTAAGTGAATTTAAAATTTTCAACAATGTAAAGAAACACTCTATAATGAATGTTACTCTTTTGAACAGATGCTACATAGTACTACATATTTTCAAATTAAAAATACATGGAGCAATTTCTAGGTTTCCTGTATTTTGAAATTGAATATGCATCTCAGGGCACTGCTGTTTTACATCCTTATTGGGTTTCAAGTCCAACTGGCTGAATTTTAATGACTTCATCAAATCTTACTGTGCATTAACACAATTTCAGCCAAATAACAACAACGCAAACAACTCACTAAAAGAATTAGTGGATCTTTTCTAAGTTTAAAAACTACCAGAATATTTTAAATAACAAATTCAAGAACCCTCTACGCTAAAGGTACTGCTTTTAAAACCTGCCTTCTTTTTCAGGCATGGCAGTACATTCCTGTATTCCTGCTACTTGGGAGGCTGAGGTGGGAGGATTGTTTAAGCCCAGGAGTTGGAGGCTGTCATGAGCTATGACTGCCCCACTCTACTGCTCCAGCCTGGGCAATAGAGCAAGATCCAGTCTCTAAAATAATGATAATAATAAATTAGTTAATTAATGCCTTCTTTTATACAAGTATAGTAGACTACTATCTTGGTGGCCCTCCTGTGAACTAGAGAACCACACCTCTTGGTAATTCATGCCCTCCTGTACCTAGGCCCTGCACTGTACAGAGTTGGCTTGGCCATGTGACTAGCTTTGCTGGAACATTAGCACACATGATACACACTTAGGTCTGATACGCACCAGCTCAAGAAGACAAGCCCTTCTTATGGAACACCCCTTCTTAGTCCCAAGTCCCAGCTGGCATCATGGAGAGAACCTCATTGAAAACAACTGAGACCCCTGGCTGACTACTTGAGCTCAACTGCCAGCCAGCAGCTAGTACCAACTGCCAGCCATGTGGATGTCTCAGTTGTCCCAGCTGACATGGTATGATGTGTAAGAATTCCCTTGTCAACTCACATAATCATGTGAAATAATGAATGAAGCCATAAAATTTTTTTGAGACAGGGTCTGGCTCTGTCATCCAGGCTGGAGTGTAGTGGCCTCTGCCTCCTGGGTTCAAGTGATCCTACAACCTTAGCCTCCCAAGTAGCTGGGACTATAGGCACCTCTCAAGGTATTTTCTATAGAGACAAGGTTTCACCGTGTTGCCCAGGCTGCTCTCAAACTCCTGGGTTCAAGCAATCTGCCGGCCTTGGCCTCCCAACATGCTAGAGTTCTAGACGTGAGCTACCATGCCCTGCCGCCATTCAAATTTTTGAGTGACTAAGTTTTAAGGTGATTCATTTGACACCAATAGGTAACTGAAATGCACTAAATCTCCTCAGAGAGCCTTTTCTACACAATTGAACAGTACACTCATAATACTGCACTTACTATGAAATTCTTTAGCATAAATGGACAAGTTCTAGATTCTTTTGACTTTCCAACTAGCTGCAGTCATCAGCTAACAACCTGCCAACATTATGCTTTGAAATTACTTCCTAAGTCCTACCATATGTCAGAAAACTCAGAATGCTTTAAAAATAGCATTTACGTATTCAAAGCATCATAAATAGGTACATATCCAAAAAAAAATTGAAAGCAGAATCTTGAAAAGATGTCTGCACACCCACGTTCATTGAGGCATCATTCCCAATACCCAATAAGTGAAAGTAACTCAAACATCTGCAGAGGTGAATGGATAAAAGCACAGGAACAGAAAACCAAACACCGCATGCTCTTGCTAATGAGTGGGAGTTGAACAACGAGAATACACGGACACAGGGAGGGGAATATCACACACCGGGGCTGTTGTGGGGTGGGGGCTTAGGGGAGGGATAGCATTAGGAGAAATACCTAATGCAGATGACAGGTTAATGTGCAGCAAATCACAATGGCACATGTATACCTATGTAACAAACCTGCACGTTCTACCTATGTATCCCAGAACTTAAAGTATAATAAAAAAATAAACAAAAATAAACTGGAGATTAAGACTTAAAAAAAAAAAGTAAGGAACTCCTATCACATGCTACAACATGGATGAACCTTGAGTACATTATGCCAAGTGAAATAAGCCAGCCACAAGAAAGGCAAATACCGTATGATTCCATTTATATAAGGTACTTAGATTCATAGAAACAGAAACTAGAGGCCAGGTGCGGTGGCTCACGCCTGTAATCCTAGCACTTTGGGAGGCCGGGGTGGGTGGATCACAAGGTAAGGAGTTCGAGACCAGTCTGGCCAGCATGGTGAAACCCCATCTCTGCTAAAAATACCAAAATAAAAATTAGCTACGCATGGTGGCATGCCCCTGTATCTCCAGCTACTCAGGAGGCTGAGGCAGCAGAATTGCTGGAACCCTCAGGCAGATTGCAGTGAACCGAGATCATGCCACTGCACTCCAGCCTGGGTGACAGAGCAAGACTCTGTCTCAAAAGACAAAAAAAGAAGAAAAGAAACAGAAACTGGAATGGTTCACAGAAGCTGGGGGAGAGGAAAATGGGAAGTAGTTGTTTAATGGGTACAGAGTTTCAGTTTTGCAAGATGCAAAAAAGTTCTAGAGTCCTGTTGCACAAGTGAATGTACTTAATACTCCTGAACTTTATATTTAAAAATGGTTAAGATGATAATTTTTCTTACAATTTTAAAATTAAAACAAATTTTTTTAAGAGAAAACAAAAGTCCTGAGATTCACCCTTGGTGAATCTCAAGCAGTCAAGATCATGGTGTACACATCCTACTTATACCTCTACTTTATTCAAAACAGTAATAAACCTTTGGTTCCAAAGCAATGTATATTAAAAAAAAAAAAAAAAAGTCATAAACCATAAGAGGCCCCGGGGCTGCAAAATTTAGTGGTTTCCACTCATACTCTTTGCAAGTGTCTTCACTGACTTTTCTTTATATCATCTGTGCTCCCACCATAGGGCCAATCTGGAGTTTGAGGTCCTTGCCCTGATTTTTCCCTCTTATAAATTAATGACTTCAGGTTTTTATCGTTTTCTTTTTTAAAATCTTGTTGCCTCTTTCCACATGCTCTAAAGATCTCTATCTCTTTATACCTGACTCCTTTCTATTTACAGTGAACATGTATGATTTTTATAACTAGAATAAAGCTTTTAAACTGTCTTCCAAAAAGTCATAAAAATATACCCAAACCATTAGTATTTTAGCCCAGCACAACTATCTAGTATCATTTAAAATCCAATGCTGAAAAAAACCTAATCCTGTCTCTGTCACTGAGTTTTGGAGCAGCTTACGTAAATTCCTGTACTTATTCTTGTAAAATAGGAATACGGAAAACATATCATGTCTTTTTATACTTGGATAAGTAATTATCAACAAGGTATGGCCAAAGACAAATTATAATAACAATGTATTCATTTTACAAATGAAGAAAAAAAAATGTTTTCTTTGATAACACTAATGATTAAAAAACTTTATTACAAATTTCGTGAGTTTTTTAAAAAAAAAACTAAATAAATGTTCCAAAGTAAACAATGAATGATAGACTACTCCAAGAAAAAAAAAAAGTTAAAACTTCCTACTGTTTAAATATACTTGAGAGTTCCAATTTGGTATAATTTTGGGCCAGTCTTGAATATTAGTGTTTTTTTTTTTACAAATCAAGGAACATTTTATTTTTATTTTATTTATTTATTTATTTTTAAAAGATGGGGTTTCACTATATTGGTCAGGCTGGTCTTGAACTCCAGACCTCAGGTGATCCGCCCGCCTTGGCCTCCAAAGTGCTTAGGTTACAGGCGTGAGCCACCATGCCGGGCCTTCAAGGAACATTTTAATGTAAATACCTGATGAAAAGGGGTTTTCCAAATGGTTTTTTGAAATTTATAGCACAGCAGACTCCAAATTTCATAACAAAACTCTTTGGAAATAATTTGATTCAAGGGTGTTATAGAGCAGGGATCAGCAGAGTTTACTGATAAAAGGCTAGATAATAAATATTTAGAATTTGTGAGCCACACAGTCTTCCACAACTACCCAATTCTGTTGTATGCTAAAGAAACCATGAACAATACATAAGTGATTGAGCATGGCTATGTTCCGGTAAAACTTTATTTATGAACACTGAAATTTGAGTTTCATTTAATTTTCATGTATTATGAAAGAGCATTCTTTTGATTTTTTTCTGGCATTTTTCTTTTGATATTTTTCTAACCATTTAAAAAACATAAAAATCATTCCTTGCTTATGCATCATACAAAAAGTCTGCTCACCCCTGGTGTAAACCAATCTACTTCATAAAGTATACTGGGCTCTCACTGCCGACTAGATAGAAATTTTAAAAATAATAATAAATTACTCAAGTCCCTTTTTAACATTTCCAAAGTACAGACTTAAAATTCTTGATTATACATTTTTTGCCTTATCACTTAAAAAAGAATACTGCAAAAACAAAAAAAAATCCATGTGGTACATCTAACTTTAATAGCCAAAATCTATCTCCTGAGGACAAGGACTTCTCTATTCTTATGGTCCTTGGTTGAAGAACTCTACTGAAATATTATATCTTGTTCAAAACAAGAAAAACAGTAATTTTTGCCTGATTCAGTAAAATTTATTTCTACCAAAATTGTATCTCTCATCTCAAACTCTAATGCCTGATGCATAAATCGTACTGTTTACTCCACCTACCCACAGATGTTAAATGCAAGCCTCAAGCCTGACTGGCCCTGACCTCCTAATCTTCCCCCCAAAACTTGCTCTTCCAAGTCTTCCCAACTTAGTAATCGGCAATTCCAGTCTTCTAATTTTTCAAGCCAAAAACCTTGGAATCATCCTTGATTCCTCTTTCCAACCCCATATCCTAATCTTTCAGCAAATCCTGTTGGCTTTACCTTCAAAATATAAATAAACTTCAACCATGTCCCAACACCTCTGCCACCACCCTCTCCCCTGGAATACTGCAACTGCCTTCAACTAGTCCAAAGGGAAAAAAGCTTTTTTTTCCTTTCTACTTATCAATCTAAAAAAAAAGGAAAGAGAGAGAAGCTTTCAAAAAGCAAATGGTATTTATTCAGGAATACAGTACTGCAATGGGATAAACTGTGTGTGTTCAGTGGGGTAAGGGAAGACAACAGGTTTTTAAAGAAAAATGTGGAGGATTACATACTTGTTTTGAGATAATTATCCTTGGCTACAAGCATCAATAACAAGGATGACACCAGTCCAAGGGTGGACCAGGCAGTTGCTAGGCAGATGTCCTTGCAAAAGTATTTTCTGTGTAAGTCATGATGACCTTTGTGCAAGGTTGTGTTTTTTGCAGAGTCTTTTCAGATATTTTGGTATTTATGCATGTAAACTCTCTTCATAGCCTTTCCTGACTCTATTTTTCTTTTCTTTTTTTTAACACAGACAGGGTCTCACACTCTGTTATCCAGGATGGAGTACAGTGGTACAATCACAGCTCACTGCAGCCTGGACGTCCTGGGCATGGTGGTATGTGCCTGTAGTTCCCCTCCCAAATTGCTGGGACTACAGATGCACACCACCATGCCCAGCTAATTAAAAAAAAATTTTTTTTGTAGAGACAGGGTCTCACTATGTTGCATATGCTAGTCTTTAATCCCTGGGATCATGCAGTCCTGCCTCAGCCTCCCAAACTATTGGGATTACAGTTGTCAGCCACTGTACCTGGCCAGTCGGGGGATTTTTCATGTTTTTCTTTTTTTAAACACAAGTGACTCTATTTTGATTCTGAGAATTTTCACATATTCTATCCTCCCAGCACACTTTTGTGACCAAAGTTGTGGGGGCTTTTTCCCTACACCAAGCAATTCTCCAGAGGACACCAAATGAGTATCCTATAATTCAATTCCATCTGATGCTATCTACCTAGAAACAGTGTCAGAGCTCCTGTCTCAGCCTTCCAAGTAGCTGGGATTACAAGCATCCACCACCTTGCCTGGTTAACTTTTGTATTTTTAGTAGAGGAGAGGTTTCACCATGTTGGCCGGCCTGGTCTCAAACTCCTGACCTCAGATGATCTGCCTGCCTCGGCCTCCCAAAATCCTGGGATTACAAGCGAGAGCCACCACGCCCAGCCAAATCTTGATATTTTTATACAGCTTGATCTCCAGCCCCTCCACTCCTTTCCTGGAGGCTTGTGGGTGGGGCTAAAAGTTCTAACCCATTAATTCTCTAATCATGTGTTCTTTCCAGCTACTTGCCCCATCTGAGGCTATCCAAGGCTCCATCCTATGTCACCACATTAGTATGAACTCTGGTGTCAGCAAACAGGCTCTTTATGAATAACAGGACACTCTTATCACTAAGGAAATTCCGAGAGTTTTAGCTCTGTGACGGAAACCAGAGACAAGGACCAAATATAATTCATATTATACCATAACTAATCTCCCTGCTTTAGGTCTTGCCCATTACATATTATTTTCAACAGCACAGCCACAGTAATGCTTTTAACGAAGTCAATTTATGTCACTCCTCTGCCAACATCTCTGCCATGGCTCCTGTTTCACCCATAGTAAAAGCCAAAAAGCTTACAATGGCCTATAAGACCCTACTTAGTCCAGCTCCCCCATTATTTTTCTGCTACCTTCTATCACTCTGCTGGTTTCATTGCAGTAGCACAAACATGATAGGCAGCCTCCATTCTCTCAGGGCCTTCCTAGATCTAGCTGCCCCCTGCCTAGAAGGCTGACTGCTCTTCACCTCTTTCAGGCTTCTGTGCCAATCTCACTGAGGTGTCCCCTCACCCTCCTATTTAGAACTGCAAACTCCCTCTACTTTGGCCTTCCAGTCCCCACTGCTTTATTTTTCTCCACAGCACTTTTTACTACCTAACACAAAAACACACTTGTTTGTTGCCTTTCCCACTCTACAACATCACCTCCTTAAGGGCAAGAAATTTTTGTTTTATTATTGTATCCTAACATTGTATTTGGAACAGTGCCAAATGGTGGCACTCATAAAAAAAATTATTGAATGTATGCACAAAGAAAGTTGTTTATATTTGTAGACATGCCTGGGATTACTTTACTTCAAATTATACCCAGCGTAAGTATCTATTAACAACCGTGTGACTTAGTCTAGAATTTTCCAAACCTGGCTGATCATCAGACTCATCCTCAAATGTTATAGAATTCTGGGCCGACTCTACTGAATCAGCATCTGGGGAGTGATACTCAAATGTATTAAAAGCACTCCAGGTGATTCTGATGAACTGCTAGTTTTTTGCTGAAATAAACAGAATTTGAAATTAGAAGTCTGCATTCCAACTATAGCTCTGCCACTGTAACAGGATCTTGTATTCCTAAACCCTCTGAAATCAATCTGTTTTCTTATTCATAAAATAGGAATACCAATCTTGCAAAGTTTTGAGAATTAAACGTGTATAAGACAGCCTCATAAACTGTCAAATACAATAAAATGTAGAGTATCACAGAATTTAATGAGCTGCTATATAAAAGTTGTACCAGTGGGTACAAATTACTATAATTTTAAAAGATATTTAGAGCTTCTAAAAGGATCTTTTAGAATTTACAAGATTCTATGCTCTACTTAGTTCAGAGCATATATATTGGTTTTGGACTAACCAATTTCCAAAATACTCTTCCAGGTACATTAGAGATTTGTAAGTTTTCTCATCAGTTCCAAAGGTAAACCAAAGAGATGAGAGAGTAACAACTATATGCTAACAGCTAACAAGGACCTCCACAAGGTTTAAAAAAAAATAGTAATAAAGAAAAAAAGAAAAGAAACAAAAATCTTGAAATGTATTTTCTCCTCTCATAAGTCAAATGGCAATAAAAACAAACATCTTTAGGCAATCAAGGGAAGTAGGTGGAAAAATAACATACATTTCAAATTGTATACCAGACAGGCTTAGAAACTAAGATTACATATTAAAAATCTAGTCTAAAAAATAAAAAATGAGTAAAATTTTAAAATAAGAAAAAGGCCAAAGGCTAAAACCTATATACTATAAAAGACTAATACTTTACCTGCAGATCCTCACATAGAAAGACAGATTCTTGAAAACTAATTCGGTAACTCTTTAAGGCTTTTAACTTTCCCTTCTCTCTACAAGCAGGGCAATACCCATCTGATGGAACTTTAGCTGAATCGTAATTCTAAAAGAGAAATAAAGCAAATTAAAATATAGACATTTTTAGAATATATCAAAATATTAAAAGTTAAATGGAAAGGTAACCAGAAAAAATTATAATTTTCAATTACAAGTATCCTGGCAAGATATTTTAAACATGGCAAATAAAAGAAATGCATATAAGCCTTTAAATACAGCTATTATTCCAAAAAGAATTATGTTAGAGTTTTAAATATTAAATTTTTTAAGTGTTCAGAATAGCATCAATTTCATTTGCAAGAAAAAAAGTAACATCAACTGCCAGGGAGAACTTATGTTCCATATTTTCAAAGAACAGTAAATCATAAGGCCTATGTTTTATTTCTACTTTCATATATCAATAAAAGACAGAGAGGTAAAACACATTAAAACAATCTTTCGCCATTACTGTAAGATTTCCGTGGAAGATACAATTTTTAGAAGTTAACTGGTAACACCAAAACTGAATTTAAGTCTCAAAAAGAGAGAAAAAAAAAACTTTGCACTCAGGCAAAAAAAAAGTTCACTAACTTTTCCCAAATACCCCACCATGTGGAGTGAAGATACCCCTATATCAGCCCCTGGTCCAATCACTGGCAAACCATTTCCAGTCTTCGGGGAATCCATCATTCCGAGTCATTGGCTAATTTATGTCACTTGAAACATGTCAATATCACTAAGGATTTTTTTCAATGAACCCTGGAAAAAAAAAGTTAATAGACAATTAAATAAAAATTCTATTTACTATAAAAAAGAACCATGCTATTTTATAAGACGTATTAAGTAGATTTTGAGGGCTATATGTCCTAGAATAAACATATTCTAAAAGTATAATCTTGATGTGAAAATTACACCTGTATTTATAAACCTAGTAAATTTGTGGACAGAGGGCAGTGACTGGCAACAGGATCAGTTTTCATAGTAGACTCATTTGTGAACAAATTAAATAAAACTTGTAGTAGAGGTGGCTACTATTTAAAGCAAACTACGCTGACCAGAATTTGAAAACCTCACTTTTTAGAGTCTATGTACAATTTGAAACAAATATGCCAGCATTATACTGAGAAAGTACTTTAAAAACCCCAGATCCATTGTGCCATTATTTGACAGGCAAAAAGAACAAATGAACCATATATTCCATACATTCCTATTATTTTCAACTACCAAGAACATTAGTACTTCACCATTTGGGAAAAATACTACAATACTACTTATTAAAAGCTGCTAACAAATTATGATTTTTAAATGATAGAATTTATACCACATTTTACTTATTTTATTATCAAAACAAAAATATAAACACTGTCCTAGTACAAATTACAGATGGCCAGCTTGTTTTGAGTGTAGTCCCATGTCATACAACCATGTTTAATAGTCAAAATTATGAGACACTGGAGCTCAGTGTAAGCAAAAAATAATTAACATCAGTTTAATTGTGGGCTTACAATTACAGGGAAGTCAAATACAGAGGACCTTTAGGGCAGAGGTGAATTACCACTTAGCAGAAATGTTGTAAAACAATTCTAGGCGTAAGTCTTTTCCAAATCCAAGAATCCATGATTCTATGACAACTATCTCCTGGGAATCGATGGCTCACAATTCACTTTAAAAACTAATTATGCTATTCTGGTTCAGCTATATAAACTTCACAAACCTTCCAAGCCAAGGAATAATTTCAAAAATAAAATTGCTTTTTTGAAAAAGTCAGTATCAGTGAATCTTAATTTCCTATTCCTGAAGAAATAACCATAAGACAGGATTTCTCAGCTGCAGCACGACAGATATCTTTGACCAAATAATTATCTGTGAAGGCTGTCCTACGTACTGAAGGATGTTTAGCAGCATCACTGACCTTTACCCTCTAGATCCAACAGCCAAAAACGTTTCCTGATTTGCCAAACGTCCCCTGGTAGGCAAAATCACCCCTTCTGGTGAGAACTACTGGTGCTTTTTTCTTTCTTTTTAGGCACAGACAACTTACTACCTTTGGCTGATTCTATTTATAATCTACTTACAAAAGGGAACTAGAGACCCGGCGCAACGCCTGTAATCCCAGCACTTTGGGAGGCCGAGGTGGGCGGATCACACGGTCAGGAGTTCGAGACCTTGCCTCTACTAAAAATGCAAAAAATTAGCAGGGCATGGTGACAGGCGCCTGTAATCCCAGCTATTTGGGAGGCTGAGGGAGGAGAATTGCTTGAACTCAGAAGGTGGAAAATGCAGTGAGCCAATTCATTGCACTCCAGCCTGGGTGACAGAGCAAGACTCCATCTCAAAAACAACAGTAACAACAGCAACAACAGGGAACTAGGTAGGAGTTAAACTTCCATGGTTCCTGCTTTGCAAGCTGTGTACCTGCGGATCCTGGTCCAGAAACTTACCTGTAAAATTGGTTTCTTCTAAGAATTAAATGAGATAAAGCATGTAAAAAGCTTAGCACCTGACAAATTAAATTAAGCCTACTATTTGGTACTAATTTTATACTTCATTCTGTGTAGAGACGAAGCAGTACAACTTGCATCATTCTGCAGTACTCTCAAAAGGGAAACTAGTATGCTATGTACCTTGAATAAACTGTTTTTGATGAAAATTTCCATCTACTTGAGGGAACTTAGAAGAAAACTTTTTCAAGTCAAACGGTTTTCTCTTTGTCTCTCAATTATAAGATAAAGAGCTTCCAAATCTGCTCTCTGAATTCCATCATCCAACATTTCAACGGGGAAAACAGATAGGTTGGTGGTTGAAATCCTGAATATATAGGATCCCCCAAAAGAAAATTCATTTAATACCAGGGGTTTATTTGTCCATATGGGGGACATAAAAAAAAATACCAGAGGTGAGCTCACCAGGTCTTCTTCCAAATACAATTTACTCTGAGTTACATACAAAATCCTGGGGTGGATTTTACACCTTAATTTGACCCTAAGTAATTGCTCTTTCTCCATTCAAAAGCAATCTCCTACTCCTTCCCATATCTCACTTAAATGTGGGCGTCTCCATCCTTCCAAACAAACACACAGACTATAAAGTCTGAGTTGTTCCATATTCTTTATTTTCCTCTTCACACAGTAAGTCACCAAACTCTGGACAGTTATTTGGAAAGGTCTCAAATCCCCACCTCTTTCCCTTCCATATCACTGTCAAAATGATGTCCCTATAAGTCTGAGCCTGTCAATGATCAGCTTAAAATTCTCTATTTACTCCAGCCTGACTACAGCAAAATCAGTCCAAACAGCCCAATATAACCTAAAGGTAGTATTATGACCTAAACTCGTACTATGAAACCAACCTAGCTTTCCAGTTCTATCTTCAACTCTACTTCACCCCCAGCATCTTTCTTCTAACATCCCCGTTTCATACTTTTATGAGCCACTTATACTCCAGAATCCTTAATGTGAATTATTAGCCCAACATGAACCCAGTTACAGCACAATGAACGTGTCAAGCTGGCCCTGGGAATCGCAAAAGGTATGCAATTAAACATAATTCACATTCCTGTGTGCAAAATGGAGAAACCCAGGGAAACAGCTGTTAGAAGAGGGGACCTTATACCCACCCATTTGTGCTTGCCCTCCGAGAGCGAGTAGGCTTGGCAAGCGAACTGTCAAAAGCGAGGCCAAACCGACCTGGTAGCCGAGAAACAGGGTCGGCTTTCTGCACCGAGCCCTGTCTGGTACCAAACCCAGCTGTTTCGAATCAGAGACGAACAAGACCAAAAGAGGTGAGTTTCAACCCAACCTAAGAAGCCCAAGGAGGCGCACGGTCCGTTAACCCCGCTCATCTCCACGTTCCTTGAAAAACGAAAACAAACTCTGGTTTCTCTTCAGCGTTCACCTCTCTGCGCCCAAACGAATCTCTAAGTCCAACTCTGTACCTTAATCATCAATCTTTCCCACTTGAACCCCGTCCGAGCCCAGCCCATTCTTTCAGCGCGCCGACTACCCCATAGGTCATCCCAGCTCTGTCCCTTTTCTCTATTTCGAGAGCGGAAAGGAACCTCTCTGTCTTTCCCTTACCTGCCATGGGCACTCCCCTTCTTCGTACCGGGTCGTTGGGAACTCCCGTTCCAGCTTGAGCTCCACACCATCTAGTTGCAACGTTCAACCCACGTTCCCCTCGGACTGCTCCTCCCCCACTCGCGTCTCCACTAGGAAGGCGGCTTCCGGCTTGAGTCCGCTGCAAAAGAGTCCCCCTTCCTGCTACACGCAGGGCCTGAAAGGACAGGGGCGTGGTGGGGAAAGTGAAGACGGGAGCACGTCCGGTCGCTTTCCGCAGAGGCGTGGCTGCCTGCCCTGCGGCCGCAGACGCAGTTGCGACTGCGGCGACAAGTAGGGGCGGGGCCGGTGACTGCTGAGCCCACCATGTGTGAGTGGCTGGGTTTGGGGAGGCGACGTTTCTGGAACCTGCTGGAAAGCGCTCGAGTGACAGAGGTGGCGCCAGCGGGCAGGGGGTGGGGCGTGATTAAAACTAGTGCGCTGCCCGCTGCGGAGGGATTACGCTAAGGAAAGAGACATGCTTACGCTCCGCTGTTTCCTGGTCCGCGCGAGCGTGGTCGGGAACGGCCGGGCCCTGGAGTGATCCGCGGAGGTGGGAGTGGAAAGGGCTCCCGAAGCCGGCGGGGCTGCCATGGAGGCTCTCTGCCAGCGCGGCCTTCACAGCTCGGCCGCCCTGGGCATCCGTAGTCCGCTCTCCCAAAGCCTCGGTGGAGCCAAAGCTGCCACAGAGTGCATGTTCACAAAGGGTCACCACACACGGAGCTGCCCCTCCCTGTCTCCCTAGAGCCCACCTTCGAGCCAGGGGATTTTCTACCAGGATTCTGGGGTGTTTCTCCTCCCTTCCTCCCTCCCAGATCTTCTCACGGTAAGGGGAGCAGCAAAAGCACAGGGACTTTGCATTCCACGACCCGTTCTGACTAGTCAGCAGCCGATCTGTCCCTGCTGCACTAATTCCAGCTGCCCTGCCTTGTTTTAACTTCAGAGAAAGGGGGAGTTCTCATTTGATAAGTTTAAGCCTCTGCTTTCGTAGGAAGGTCATGTGGCTTAAGGGACATCGTGACCGCTTGTGCTATTTCTGCGTGTGCATTCTAAATCTTGGGGCAGCATATTCCAGAAGTCCTTTTGGTCGATTGGTTCTCTGCGTTAGGATAACAATTTGTACTTTCTATTTCTTTACAGACTAACCACAATTGGCATTTTGTACTGTGGGGTTTTTAGTGGTCTCAAACTAAATGATTATGTTCTGGAATAATGCTGATAATTTGGATACGGTGGTATGGAGGAAATAAATATCGTGTAGAAGAAATTCTTTAGTAAAAAGGATTTTAGTTTTTGGTACTTCTGAATGCAAATGGCCAAGGAATCCAACAGAATTTGTTGGGCTTTCTCCAGATAAAAATAGGCTGGTTAGTTTGTTTACCTTTTTCTGTTGTTTTACTAGATTATTAATGTGTTTGTATATTTAAGATCTAGCTAGTTTTTTTAATGTATTGTGATTAAAATTTGAGAAAATAGTATTTCCTTCTAAAATAGCCAGAACTCAGAGGCTTTTCTTGTTCACCATTGCTATTTCCATTTTTAGAATGGAATACGCTATTTGTATAAAAAAAAAATACTTGCTAAGTATTAACTTACAAATTGAACAAAACAATTGGTTCAGTTAAAATGTAGCTAAAATTGTAAGACTGCAAAACAACATCACCAAACTGAATTATATTTTTAAAACATTGTTGCAAAAACATTGTCTGCCAAGTTGAATTTTAGTCTTGCAGTGTAAATTTGATTTTTTTCAGAAAAAAATTTTTAGTAACCAACAAAATGGAGGTGGGGCTTGAGATGTAAAGAGAAAGGAAGGGATTTTAATTTGTTCTGTTTTATCTCCAGAGCTTTTTCCCCTTGTAAAAAGTAGTACAATACTTTTAAGATAAAGGGAATAACTTTGATATAGATCAGCAGAGATTGACTGGAAAACCCCTTTCGTTTATATTATAGAGTAACGGTCCCAAGTTGAAAATACTGTATACACTTTCTGCTTATTTCTGTATATTTGAAATGCGTTTGTCTACGTACCCTGGTCCTAGAGAGAGTGCAGTACCTTCCATTGGGATTAAAGCTCATTGCCTCCCTCCCCTTGTCAGCGATGTGGGACAGAAATTTTATTGACCTATTTCTAGTTAAAAACTCACACGATTTAAAGAAAGAAAGCTTTTATTAAATTAATAACTAACAAACAGCTGCAATAGTTCTGTGCTGTACAATTAGGATTTTTTTCCCCCCCTCATTTTGGCCACTCATGATGTCAGCTCTTGCACCCTCTGCTAGTTAGGTTCCTTAACCACAATACAAGTGTTTGGCCCAAACCTGGGTTATAAAAGCTGCTTGCTATGATTTCTTTTTCTAGTCGCATCAAGAAGATGAGAGTTGAAGTGACTGACTTTACTTTCTAGAAGCACCCTTATGAATACAGTCTGTAATCCCACACCTCAATCTTAACTTTCAGAAAGCACTGAAAACCTAAAACTTTTTAAGCTTAGCAGCAAAAGTCATTTGATAGCAAAATATGACCTGAACTATTGAGAAGTTGTATATAGTCTTTATCCCATGTGTTTTGCTGAAACTGTATTAGTATGTTTGATTATGGGGTGCTGCCTTTGGCCCCTGGTATGTGGGGTGTTATATAATGGTTTGTATACCTTGTAACATTTAAAAACTTTATGAAATTCTTATTTCTAAAACACATCCAACCCTTGGGTTTTAGTTAAGGAATTGTAAACTTGTATTAATGTTTTTGGCACACACTTGTGCATATTTTAAAAAATTAAAGTAACAAGGTATTTTAGTTCTTTCAGTAATTTGAGATGTATTAGGATATAAAAAAATACATGTATCATATTGTGTGTCTGTCATATCCTGCATCTATCATATTGTATACATAGAATGATAGAGGTATGCACAGCTTATTTGTAAGTGTAGCTGTATAGTGATCCAAACAAGAAGTTAGTAGTTTGAGGGCTTAAGGTTAGTTTATACTTTAGGATCTAAAATTTAGATAAAACATGACAACTTATAATGTAGCCCAAACTTGGCTCTGTTTTGCTCACAGAAAATGAGAAGATGGTATGGTAATAAAGTTGATCCCATCTCTTCTGCTATGTGACCTTACATAAGTCACTGAGTTTTTAAGGTCTCAGTTTACAGATCTATAAAATGAGAAGTTTAGAATAGATGAATCTTTTTTTTTTTTTTTTTTGAAACGGAGTCTAGCTCTGTTGCAAGGCTGGAGTGCGGTAGTGTGATCTTGGCTCACTGCAACCTCCACCTCCTGGGTTCAAGTGATTCTCCTGCCTCAGCCACCCGAGTAGCTGGGATTACAGGCATGCATCACCATGCCCAGCCAATTTTTGTATTTTCAGTAGTGACGGAGTTTCGCCATGTTGGCCAGGATGGTCTGGATCTCCTGACCTCATGATCCGCCCACCTTGGCCTTTCAAAGTGCTGGGATTACAGGCATGAGCCACCGTGCCCGGCCCAGATGGATCTCTTAAGGAGAGTTCCTTACAGTTTCAACATTCCGTGTGCAGATATTTACTGTTAGGAGTACCGCTTATTTTAAAAAGTTTTTCCTGCTAAGGATATAATCCCATTTCATCTCAAACTGCTGTCTTGCTGATCTAAACTTGTCACTTTTGTTTGTAGGTAACACATTCATTCATATGGTTCAAAATTCAAAAGGTATAAAAGGATACTCAGTGAAGTCTTCTTCCACATCTGTTCCTCAGCCATCTCATTCTGTGCCTAGGAATCAACCAGCGCTACCAGTTTCTGGTATATTTTTCAGAAAAAATGTTATGCATACATGAGCAAATAAATAACGACATATAATGTTTCTTCCCTTTTTCTATATAAATGGTATATATCATGCATAGTGATTATGTACCTTTTTTGTTCACTTGCCTTAAAAGTTGTTCTGTTATTATATAAGGTATTTCCTTGTTCTTTTTATGGCTGCATAATATTCCATTTTAAAATGTACCGTTATCTCATCAACCCTACCCTTTTGAGCATTTAAGTGGTTTTTTTTTCCCCCAGATCTTTATTAAAGAGCATTGTGCAATGAGTAACTTTCTACGTACATGAGTCTCCACATATGTGAATATATTTGTGCTCTAGCCAGTGGCACAGCTGGGTCCTATACTTTGACTTATGGCATAGAGATATGCCAGTATGGTATAGCGGAGTCAACAACCTATTTGACTCTAAAGTAAGCATATGAGATAAATCATATCACCTGAATGGCTGTTTCTGCATTTGACCCGATAGCAAGTATACATATATATTCATAGTATGCATATGCATGTATAGATAAAGCAAGTAGATTATGTGTAAAGACTTTGTCCTAAACAAACAAACAGATGTTTAAACACTAAAATCATGCCACTGAGCAAGATTTACAACGAGTGACATATAAGAACTGCAACTGATTGATGTAACAACAGTTTGTTCTTTCCAGCTCATGCTCATTCCAAGGCATGTACTCAATTAGTACTGTTAAGCTGATATTTTCCTTTAAAATTTTTTGCCAAGCATGTATGGTTGAATTTGTGTAACATGCAACTTCTAGATATTCTCACTTTACCAGTAAGAAAACAAGGTCGAAGGCTAGGCACCGTGGCTCAAGCCTGTAATCCCAGCACTTTGGGAGGCTGAGGTGGGCGGATCACCTGAGGTAGGAATTTGAGGGCATGATGGCACATGCCTGAAATCCTAGCCACTCAGGAGGCTGAGGCATGAAAATGGCTTGAACTTGGGAGGTGAGACTGCAGTGACCCAAGATCGTGCCTCTGAACTCCAGCCTGGGCCACAGAGATGAGACTGTCAAAAAAAAAAAAAGCCTGAAAGAAGTAAACAATTTACTCAAATTTGCGTTAACAAGGTGGCTGATCTGATACTAAAACCTACATCCTCTCTTTTCTAATCCAGGGCTTTTTCCAGCATATTCTCATAACTGAACATGAGATCTAGCAGTAGATTTGAGAATGCCCAGTAATTAGGAACTGCTTTAGGTATATTCACTCTTCCTAAACTCTAGAGCAACCTAAAGTCAAGAAAGCAGCAGAGTGTTTTTCCAGTGACAAAATAACATCCTATAAGTATTTGTTGAAGTAATCATACAACATGCTGATTAGCAATCAGGAAGCCTCCAAATCAAAAAATTAAATGCATATAATGAAACACTTTCCTAATTGGGATATCGTTGTCACTTCCAAGATGAATTGATCAGTCATAAGTACTGGAAGGAATTTAGGATTATTTGTAAATAGGTAGTCTTACATTCCCCAGATTCATGCCATCATTTAATTTAGCCAGGAAATTTAAAATAATTATCACCAGAAAAGGAGAAGTGGTGGTAGAAACAATAGCAAAAGAAAATACAGTGACTCATGCCTGTAATCCCTGCACTTTGGTAGGCCGAGGTGGGCAGATCATGAGGTCAGGAGTTCAAGACAACCCTGGCCTACATAGTAAAACCTAGTCTCTACTAAAAAAAAAAATAGAAAAATTAGCCGGGCATGGTGGTGCATGCCTGTAATCCTAGCTACTAGGGAGGCTGAGGCAGGAGAACCCAGGAGGTGGAGGTTACAGTGAGCCAAGATCGCACCACTGCACTCCAGCTTAGGCAACAGAGTGAAACTTTGTCTCAAAAAAAAAAAAATATATAGAAAGTTGGAGGATATGCTTTAGTAAACTGTATTCACATGGAAGGTTGGAGGATATGCTGTAGTAACTGTATTCGTTTGAAGCTGGCATTGCAGCACATAACCCTCCCCTTTAGGACTTTAACTGCCTGCCAACAATGCTAGTCCCCTTCTCTTTACATAACTGACTCTTCTCCTCCTTGGAGTCTTAGCGCAAGTGTCTTGTGTCAAGCTTGTCCACCCTATTTGAGGAGCCCTCTATCCTCTACCCCCACTCTAATTCTTCCTTACCACCTGTTTTTTTCCCTCATAGTATATGCATGTGTGTGTGTATATATGTGTATGTATATACACATGTATATGTGCATTTATATATACATATAAACATACACGTATATGTGTATGTGTAAACACACGTTTTTTGCTCCATACTAGGTTGTGAGATCTATGAAAGCAAGGACTACATCTGTTTGGTTTACCATCATATATATAGTGTCTAGTACATAGTTTATATTTGTTGATGAATTATCTTGGTGGCTCCCAGTTTTCAATTTACATGACTGACCAAACCTACTTTTAGAACAGAATGAAGTAAACAGCCTAGATCCTTCATATTTGTTAGTTCAGGTGTATGCATAATTGATATGTTTATCTTATTGAGAAAGCTATTAACTTATTCATCAATGGCTTTTTTTTTTTTACATTTACTGGTTTTTAAATAAAGGATGTTTTAAAGTGTACAGATGAACAGCCAGATGAAGAGATGCACAGGACCGAAAAGCTTGTATTGGATCTGCAAGGCACTGCCATAAGTGCAGGGAGAATACAACAGTGAATAATGCATAGTCCTTATCTCTAAAGAGAAGTAGAAATGTTTGTAAACAAATAGCTTTCATACAAGGCAGAATGAAATAAGTGCTAAATAAAGTTGTACAAGCAATGTTTTGTAGAAGCTATGGAGGAAAAAATGATTAATTTTAATTATAGGAAGCCCTCACAAAGGTGAATTTTTACTTTGGTCTTGAAAGAAAAATAGAGCACAATTCCCTGTAGATAGAGAATAGAGATGAATAAATGTTTAGCTTCACTTTTTAAAAAGTCCTTAAAATAGCAGTATTGACTACAAAGGACTCTTATATAATACATTGTCATAAAGCAATCTTTTTAAAAATATTAGTTAAAAATAAAATGACTCCAGCCATAAACATTATGCTTCTGCAGTTGAAGATAACTGTAAAATCACTTTGACTGTTTTGACTTGGTTGTCAGCTAAGTTGAGGTTCAATTTAATGATTGAAGTGTAACTGAGTACTAATTGGAGCTAGTAATTGTTTAGTAAATGTATCAATTAAGAGAAAAACTATTGAATAATGAAAACAGACTCATTTTTTAAAAAGAGATTTTTTAAGCCATTGTTGGTCTTTAATATACGCTTCTCTGACTACATAAGTTAAAATGTAGATTGTTTTTGGTGGTCTAATCTGATTTTTCAACTTTATTTTTGCTTTCCTGCCTCTGTTTTGCTAAGCAACATAGACCTTTTCTTTCCACTCTTACTTTTTTTTTAAGTGTAGACATTAGATCTACAGATCTGATTTAAACTTGGCCATATATTAATCCCAGTTTTGTTACTTCATACAAAATATTTAACCTCCTTGAGGCTCAGTTTCACTGATAAAATGAAAATATCTACTGATCCCACTTCTGTCATTTAACTAATTTGGTGGCTTCAGGCAAATTATTTAACCCTCTGAGCTTTAGTTTTTCCATACAGGAAATAAAATTCTCTTGAATGAGGTAAGATGTGGAACAATATCTGGCAGTTAATATGCCCTCACAGCAGATGTTGATTTTCCCTTGTCTTTCTACCTCATCTAAACCCTGTATGTCCCTTACAGATTGCTTTAAATTCTGTTTTTTCTTTCCTTTGCCAGCTCCTAGCACTCTGCTCTTTTCTAGAGTTGTTGCACTTAACCATATATACCATGGATTCTTCAATGGGTATTACTACAATTGACTCTTGAACAACACAGGGGTTAGAGACCACCCCCTTCTTCCCCATGCTGTTGAAAATCTGCATACAACTTTTGACTGCCAAAAAAACTTAGCTGCTAATAGCCCACTGATGACTGGAGGCTTACTGATAGCATATGTTGTTGATTAACACATATTTTATATGTCATGTGTTATATACTGTATTCTTAACAATAAAGAGAAAGAATGTTACTAAGAAAATCATAAGGAAAAGTAAATATATGTACTAATGATTAAGTGCAAGTGGATCATCATAAAGACCCTCATTCTTGTCACTTTCACATTGAGTAGAGTGAAGAAGAGGAGCTGAGTGGATAAAGAAAATGTTAATATACGCCGTGGGATACTACTCAGCCATACAAAGGAATGGAATAATGTCTTTTGCAGCAACTTGGATGGAGCTGGAGGCCATTATTCTAAGTGAAGTAACTCAGGAATGGGAAACCAAAAATGATATGTTCTCACTTAAAAGTGGGAGCTAACCTATGAAAATACAGAGGCATAAGAATCATACAGTGGACTTTGGGGATTCAGGTTGGGGAGGAAGGTTGAAAGGGGGCTGAGGTTTAAAAGACGACATATTTGGTACAGTGTACACTACTCAGGTGACAGTTGGACTAAAATCTCAGAAATCACCTCTAAAGAACTTATCCATGTAGCCAAAAACCACCTGAACCCCCCAAAACTATTGAAATAAAGAGGATGGGTTGTTCTTGCTGTCTCAGGGGTGTCAGAGGCTTAAGAGCAGGAGTATGTGGGAAGGGAAGGAGGAGAGGCAGGCACACCTGATGTAACTTTTATTGAAAAAAAATCCAGTTATAAGTGGACCCATGCATTTTAAACCTGTGTTGTTCAAGGGTCAGCTATATATTGGCAACTTGTGAAAACTGCAGCTGCTTGGGTCCCATGCATGATTCCATGAATTTGGCATGGGGCCTGGGCATCTATATGTTTTTCTCCCTCAGATTCATCAATGGTCATGGTTTTTGACCTATTTGTTTATTGTGTGTTTTTTATAGTTTATATTTAAAACCAGGTGTTTTACTTTATAAACTCCATGAGGGTACACAATTAAACTTAGTTTAGAGGTTGATAAGTAATGCCCCACCTTTTTTATCTGCCTTTGTTTCGATCCAGTTAAATCAGATAGATGAAGATTGAAATGTAAGTTTAATTACTAAAAAAGTTGTTTGGAAAAGGTAGCTGAGATTTGCAGCAACAAGCTTCCAGAATTCTGGAAAGTACTGCTTTCCAGAATTAGGCAAATTTAAAACTTGCATTTTTCTATTATAAGAATAGAGCTTGTCCCACTACATTTACTGTGTGACAGAGCAGGCCAAAACAAATGACCCTCTTCAGTCAGCCAAATCCCAGATGGAAAGGAGAGAAGAAGTTGGCTGAGCCTCAGAATTTTTTCTCCCAAACTTGTTAGATCAGTTAGCGCCTCCTATCCTAGAAAGGAGTTAAGAGAGTAGAGGTGAATATTACTGTAAGGAAGTTTTATGTGAAGAATGAAAGAGTTTTCATCATGCCGTCAACAGTACTTAATAGGTATTTATTAATGGGCTTTTTTAATACCTTGCATTGGGATGCTCTGATTTTTAGTACCTAAATAAGTTATGAAGTTACAACTTAAAATCAGTATATATTATTATTATATTAGTTATATTTTGTTATGTAACAAATCATTCCCCAAACAGCTTAAACAACAGACATTTGTCATTTCATACATGGTCAGGAATCTGGGAGTGGTTTAGCTGAGTGGCTCCAGTTCAGAGCCTCTTATGTGTTTGCAGTCATCTAACGGCTGCTTGTCTTCACAACATGGCACCTGGCTTTTCCCTAAGAACACGTGGTCTGAGAGAGAGAGAGAGAGGCAGAAACCACAGTGTCTTTTATAACCTAACCTCAGAAGTGACCTGTCACTGTGCTGTATTCTATGGGTTACACAGACCTACCTACACAAGGGTATGAATACGAAGAGATAGGATTCATTGGAGGCCACCTTGGAGGCTGGCTACCACAATTTTATAACATGTTAGTTTCACTTTATACCTCATAGAACAAGTAAAATGTCTAATATCCCAATAAAATTGTTTAATGATAATTTTGTGAAATAATTGTATTTTATATATTATAAAATTTCCTACCTAAAGATTAGGCTGTGAGAATATGTCCAGAGGAGGATTCTGTACTACCAGCCCCTTCCTGTCTAGTTCTGTTTCTGAATCAATAATTTACATAATATAATCAAGGACTACTCTGCATGTTCTTCCAGATAGTCTGAAAGTTCAGGTGATTGTATTAGTCTGTTTTCACACTGCCATAAAGAACTACCTGAGACTGGGTAATTTACAAAGAAAAGAGGTTTAATTGACTCAAGGTTCTGCATGGTTAGGGGGGCCTCTGGAAGTAACAGCCATGACAGAAGGTGAAGGGGAAGCCAGGCACATCTTACATGGTAGCAGGAGAGAGAGCAAGAAGGAGGAAGTGCCACAGTTTTAAACCATTATATCTTGTGAGAACTCTATCACAAGAACAGCAAGGGGGAAGGCTGCCCCCATGATCCAGTCCTTTCCCACCAGGCTTCTCCTTTGACACATGGGGATTACAATTCAAGACAATTCAAGATGAGATTTGGGTGGGGCTACAAATCCAAACCATATCAGTGATAATAGCTAGAATTTTGATTTTAGTATGAGTTAAAAATTTACTTCTGGTCTCCTGGAAGGTCATAAAGTCTGATTTCCATCTACTGATTTATTCAAGTGAGAGTTTCTTTTTGCAGTGGTAATAATTAGAATAGGGTAGACTCAATGGCTAGTGAAGGTCATTAAAATAGTCCATAGGCCCAAAAGAGTTGAAAAGCATCACAGTAAGCAAGTAGCAGTGCTTTGATTAAAATTCTAATGCCAAAGCTTAAAAGAAGTTCAATAAATGAAATAAAATGATTAAGAATATAATTTATTTATTAAAATATGCTAAATCTTAGGTTTTGTAAAATAGCAAAAAATATTGCAGTGTAAGTGAGGAAACTTGAAATGTTCATTGAATTCAGGAGTGAATAATTCATTTGTCCTCTATAGCTATACAACACAATAGAAAATATTAACTTGAAGATTGTGGCAGAAAATGTTTTAACATAACCTCACGATGCCTAAACGGTCTTTGGAATTCTAACCATAAGCCTTGTTAGGTCAGTTTGCATTTTACGTTGCTTTAAATATTTATAGATGAATGACCAGTTGTGGAAACCCAAACATTTGTATAATAATTTTCTCATCCAAATGTAAGCTGTTTATTACATAGACATAAGTGTGTAGAGCATAGTATTACCAGACCCAGTGAACTTATTTGGATGTCATAATTTCCAGTCATGTAGGCATATTTAACATCAACTTTCACCCTTAAGTGTTACAAGGCACTATTTTGCTAATCGGGGAAGACATTTTAGGAAATTCACTTTACTTTCCAAATGTAATTTGTCATGAACAATCAAATGTTTTTTTTGGTTATTGATCAGCTTTAAGACATACTCTCCTATTCTTATGGTAAATGAGACATGGTAGTAGTTTTTTCCTGAATATAGAGTATATAAACCTTGAAAGTTGCTCAATTGAGTCTTCAGAGCTAGAGGTGATAAAATGAAACAAAAATCTTGGAATAATTGATGTTCTGAAACTGAAAGGGCAGAAATAAGGAAATTGGGAAATTTAATTTTACACTATTGTGCTAAGAGTAACAAATGTATTCACTACCCTAAAAAACTCCTTCTAGAATAGAAAAGCAAGTTAAATGATAAAACGTAATCAGCCAAATTTATTCTACAAGACAGCTCTTCTCAAAAGTCGTTATTATTAATAGAGACCAAAGGCACATGACAGCCAGATGCCGTGCATGGACTTTGATTTGATCCTGGTTTGCAAATCACATATTGGGGAAATTGTAATATACCCAGCTATATAATATATTTGGGAATATATTTTTAATTTTCCTGGATGTGTTCATATTATGGTTATGTAGGAGAATGGACTTATTTTAGGAGGTATATCTGAAGTATATTTGGAGGGGAAGTTATTGTCAAATAATTTAGACATATACACAGTACATACAGGGAAAACAAATATGATATGGCATTAAATGCTGAATCCATGGTAAAAGTAAGGGTGGTTGTCAATTCTTTCCATTTTTTTGTATATTTGTGTATGTAAAATAAGTTGGGAGAAAATCCCTCTCTGGAACCCTGTTTTTCACTCAGTTTGGAAGAAAGGGTCTCAAGAGAATGTATCATTATTTATGGCTACCACCTCTACCCTTCCTCTGCTGTTCTCTCTTGAATTCAGACCTGTGAGACTTTTATTCCTGTCTTACCACCAAAGCTCTCATTTCCATGTCAGCGTTGGCCTCCATGTTGCCAGACCTGGTGGTCCTTGCTTAGTCCTCATTTTGCTTGACCTCTAAGCAGCGTTTGATGCAGTCAATCAAATGAGTGTGATGATTCTTTCAGACTCTCAGTTCTCGTTCTACTTCTTGGCTTCTCCTTAGTATCTTTTGGGGGTTCCTCCTCTTTTTTTAAACACTGGATTGCCTCTAGGCTCAGATCTCATCTCAATTTGTGTTTAGTTCCTAAATCACCTTATCCTATCCTGTTTTGTAGCTTTAAATACTATTTAGATGTGGAGACTCCTAAGTTAATATTGCCGCCCCAGCTTCTTCCCTGAAATTCAGGCTCGTTTATCCACCTGTCTACCTGATACATTCACTTGGTGCCAAATAAGCATTTCCAGTTTAATATATCCAGAACTGAGCACGTTGGTCCAGTCAATCTTTTCTGCATACCCCCAAACAAAGCAAGCACATGGTATTTACCTGCTATTCCACATTCTTCCTCATCCCCGTATGAGAGACTTTATTCTTCTAATTGCTGAGGCAGTAAACCCGGATGCCCATGAATTTAAGATCATTTCTGTTTTCCCCTCATACCTTACATTTAATCCATCAGCAAATATGGTGAGCCGTACTTTAAAAACATATTCAGAAGTTGAGTACTTCTCCAGCTCTTACCACTACTGTCTTAATCCAAGCTACATTCTGGGACAGATTATAACAGTTTCTCAGCCTTGGTGTTACCAACATTTTGGACCAGTAATGTTGGGGGGAAGGGCCGCTGTCTTGTGTATCATAGGATGTTTAGCAGCGTCCCTAGCTTCTACCTGCTGGATGCAAGTAGCAACCTGTCCCAATGGTTGTGACAGCCAGAAATGTTGCCAGATATTGCCAAAATGTTCCCTGGGGACATTGGGTCATGGGCCACTGGATTATAGCAATATTCTCCTGTTAGCTTCCTCTCTTGCCTCCATACAGCTTGTTCTCCATCTAGCAACCATGTATCAGGTCAAAACATGAATCAGATAATGTCATTTCTTTCCTCAAAACCTTCCTGTGGCTCCCCATTTCATTAGGGTCAACTCTGTAACTGCCTGCAGATCCCTTCCCAACCAATTTATGTGCATGATCCACCCACCCCCCAACTTGGAGAGAAGCTTTTTGTCTTTGTGCAGGTTGAAAAGGGCATCCTTTCCACTAGATGGATGCAGCCCCTCCCCCTGCTTTATTTTTCATCACAGCATTATCACCGCTTTACATGTTATATTTGTTGAATGCATAGTAAGATGAGAAGTGTAATTGTCAAAATGTATACAGGCAGCCCTTGGTATCTGTGGGTTCCGCGTCTGTGGATTCAACTAACTGTGGATCCAAAATACTAGAGGAGGGAAAAAAAACATCTGTACTGAACATGTGTGGACTTTTATTCTTGTCATTATTCCCTAAACAATACAGTATAACAACTATTTGTATAGTATTTTCATCATATTAGATGTTATAAACTGGAGATGACTTAAAAGTATACAGAAAGACATGCGTAGGTATATGCAAATACTATACCATTTTATATAAAGGACTTTGTGGCTTAAAAAACATGATTCATTATTTGTCATGATTCTGTAGGTGACTGTAAAGTGCTTCAGCTGGTCCCACCTGGGCTGCTCATGCAGATTTTGGTATCCTTAGGGGGTCCTAGAACCAATTCCCCACAGATAATGAGGAATGACTGTTTTTAGTAAAAAGGTAAGTTGCTAAAAGTGCACCCAACCCAGTCTGAGAATGCCAAGAAAAGCTTAGCACCTAACATAACCTCAGAGATTCTACAAAGGTCTCCCAGAAGAAACAATGCCTAAATAAGACTTAGTGTGGTCATTTAGAAGGAGAGAAAGGGTATTAATAGTAAAGAGATGGAGAAGGAGTGGAGCCAATGACCAGTTCAGTTTTGAACAGTTTCCCTGATACTTCTAAGAGAAGATTCTGCTGTCAGGTGGTTAAGAGAAACAAGTCTTAATTTTAGGAGAGACAGCTAGACTGTAAACACAGATTTGGGAATAATCAGTAGATAAGCAGAAATGAGGGACTGTTTACATGTCAAAATTGGAAGAAAAGTCTTGAGATTTATTCCGATAAACTAAAGAAACTCCCTAAACAATTTGCCAGAGAGAAAAATAAAGACAAAAATTAAAAACAAGGTAGAAGGTTGCACGGTGGCTCACACCTTAATCCTAGCACTTGGAGAGACCAGGACAGGCGGATTGCCCATGAATTTAAGATCAGCTTGGGCAATAAGCCAAAATCCGATCTCTACCAAAAAAATACAAAAATTAGCTGGACATGGTGGCATCGGTGGTCTCAGCTACCTGGGAGGCTGAGGTGGGAGGATCACCTGAGCCTGGGGAAGTTGTGGCTGCAGTGAGCCATGATTATACCACTGCCCTTTGGCCTATGAGACAGAAAGAGAAAAAAAAAACCAAGATGGGAGACTGCTGATGTGTTCCTCTCAGACGAGGAAAACAAAAGGAGATAAGGTTATTTGTTCTTGAGGAAGAACAATTATTTAGCTTAAACCAGACGAAAGCAGCAAGGGAAAGAGTTCTAAATCTGAAGAATTCTAAAACCTCAGTAATTATTGAGGTGTTGAGTACATCAGATAAAGCCAGCTGGCTATGCTACTCATATAAATTCTAAGGTTATTTTAATTTTTATGCGTTATAAAAATCAGCTTGTCAAAGTTGGAAGTTTTTGGAGGAAAAAATGATTTTTAAAAGTATAAAGTGTTCTTTTTCTCCCATTCTTACATTTAATTTAGGATTGTAAATGAATGTGTTTTTAGTCAAACCGTAATAGTTGTCTAATTTTGTGTAAGAAATGCCACTCCAAACCTTTTGGTTTAAAAAACATGATTTATTATTTGTCATGATCTAGTAGGTGACTGGAAGTTTCCTCTGATCTCACCTGTTCCTGTTCATAGCTGTAGTCAGTTAGCAGCTAGGCTGGAACTGAAGGGTCTAAGTGGGCCTTAGGGCCTTGTCCAAGGCTGTGGGGCTGGTGTCCCCAGCGACATGTCTGAGGCTGTGGTGACATATATGATGCTGTGGTGCCGGTGTCCCTGGTGACATGTCTGAGGCTCTGGTTCCGGTGTCCCTGGTAACATGTCTGAGGCTGTGGTGTTGGTGTTCCCCGTGACATGTCTGAGGCTGTGGTGCCAGTGTTCCTGGTGACAGGTCTGAGGTTGTGACATGTATGAGGCTGTGGTGCCGGTGTCCCTGGTGACATGCCTGAGGCTGTGGTGCTGGTGTCCCTGGTGACATGTCTGAGGCTGTGGGGCCGGTGTCCTCGAATACAGAGAATACACCAGTATTCTCTTCATTCATAATCTTTCCAGTTTTTTTGTTTGTTTGTTTTTAACATGGCAGCAGGAGTGGTTTAAGAGGGCAGAAGCAAAAACTGCAGGTCTCTTAAGGCCTCGTCTTAGAAGTCAAATATCATCAGTTCTGTTGCATTCTACCACATTATAAGTATGTGGATTAATTCATTTCAACCTCACTACAATGCTATAAAAGGTAGGTATCTTATAATCCTCATTTTTAAAGTGAGGACAGTAAAACTCAGCACTAGTAGTTTGACCACAGGTCCCCAACAGGTAAGCCACAGAACCAGGTGGGGTTTCAGTCTCTCTTGCTGTCAACAAGCTCTGAGATGTTCATTTATCTGAGCCTGTTTCCTCTTCTGTAAAATGGGATTAATACAACTTGAGTATCGCTTGCCTGAAATGTTTGGGATCAGAAGTGTTTCAGATTTGGGTTTTTTCAGATTTTGAAATATTTGCATTATACTTAGCCAGTTGAGTATCCCTAATCACTTGAACCCAGGAGGTGGAGGTTGCAGGGAGTTGAGATAGCGCCATTGCACTTCAGCCTGGGCATCCAGAGCGAGTTCTGTCTCAGAAAAAAAAAAGTTTCAGATTTTTGGATTAGGGATACTCAACCTGTGCTATTATACAAAATAATTTTTAGAATTGAATTGAGATGATTTCTAAAATATGTAACAGAATACTTGATTCCTAGCAGATACTTAAAAATGTTAATTTTATCACCTTCTTCTTACTGTTCTCAGGTTGCTTTGTTAGATAGGAAATGTTTTTATACCTGCTATTTGTCTCATTATCTTAAACACAATTTCAATGACCTAGACCAGAATTATTATTAAAGAAGACAGCGATTTAACATTCCAGTAGCAGAGCAGTAATAAAGAAAATTTCGTACTGATGGAGTTAGCTATTTTAAGACTGTGACCTGAGCTGTTCTACTCTAAGGTGTGTAATGACTGGTGATCACTTAATAGATTACTCTCCCAGAGATTATTTACATTTTCAGGGGAAATCAAATGCCAATGACAGAACAGAAAAGAAGAATTTTAGGTTTTGTGGCAAGCCAGTGAGGAAACTATGATTAGGAGAAGGATCTTTCAGTGGTGCTTTTTGTGGTCTATCTATCACCATAGGTGAATTCTGACAAGGTATCAAGTAACTCACTACAGTTTGTATATAATTTACAGATTTGGGTTTCTATAGAAAAAAGAGATGCCTTTTAATAAATTCAGATCATCATGTTATAGTACTTCATTTGGGTATGACATTTAGGTGAGCACAGATGAAGTTACTATACTATAAATCCAACTGTAGTATTGACAAAGATCTGGGCCTATCATGGGCTGAATTGTGCCCCACCCCCAGTTCATACGTTGAAGCCCCAATCTCCTGGACCTCAAAATGTGACTGCATTTGGACACAGGGCCGTAAAAAAGTGATTAAGTTTAAATGAGGTCTTTATGGTGGACCCTAATCCAACATGACTAGTATCTTTATAAGAAGAGGAAATTTGGATACATGGAGAGACACCAGAAACAGACAGACTGATGGACACCCATGTGAAGACATTTCAAGAAAGCAGCCATCTCTGCAAGTTAAGGAGAGAGGCCTCAGAGGAACCAAGCCAGCCAACAACTTTAGACTTCCAGCTACCCAGTCTGTAGTGTTATGTTATGGCAGCCCAAGCAAACTAACACAGGTTCCGGTACCAACCCTTACACATGGATGTTTACTATTTGTTATTTTTTCAAAATTAAAAATTTTTGTTGCTACTTGGGAGGCTGAGGTGGAGGATTGCTTGAGCCCAGGAGTACAAGGCCAGCCTGGGCAACACAGTGAGACCCCATTCCTTTAAAAAAAATTATATGGGGCGGGCACGGTGGCTCACGCCTATAATCCCAGCACTTTGGGAGGCTGAGGCAGGTGGATCACGAGGTCAAGAGATTGAGACCATCCTGGTCAACATGGTGAAACCCCGTCTCTACTAAAAATACAAAAATTAGCTGGGCATGGTGGCACGTACCTGTAGTCCCAGCTACTCGGGAGGCTGAGGCAGGAGAATTGCTTGAACCCAGGAGGCGGAGGTTGCAGTGAGCCGAGATCTCGCCACTGCACTCCAGCCTGGGTAACAAGAGCGAAACTCCATCTCAAAAAAAAAAAAATTATATAAACACATATACCTATTATAATATATATGTGTATACATATATATACATATTATATATACACATATACAATATATACATACACATACACATATATGTGTATGTATACACATATACAATATATACATATGCATGTGTATGTGTATGTATATAAAATATCTACACACAAATACATAAATAATAAATTTTTGTTGTAGGGAAACAAATCAGAGATGGATTATAGACACTGTTTCTCATGAAGTATCATATTAAGTTACACAACCCAGCATTTGAAATAGACCATATTAAAAGAGTCTTCTTATCTTTTATTTTGCCACCAAGGCTATAGCCCCTTTCCTTCCATTCCTCTGTCCTCTTCACCTTACCCTACACTATCCTGCCCTGTTCCAACATACACACATACCTATAGCTGGCCCTTTTACCCTTACTTCCTGTAATTTCAGGTGTATTCTCTCTAGCAAGCTTTAGTTATTTTTCCTAAGCAACAGGATAATCTTCCATGTTGTTTTTCTATTTCACTTTGTAAAAAATGAGAAGGCCAGTTGAAGAGGGATAGAAGGCCTTAACATTTATTGAGTACCTATTTTATGCAAGGTACTGTTACATACTTTACATGAAACATTTCCTTTAGTGAGAAAACAGCAGTGGCCACATTTAGAAAAATGAAAAGCAACAGTGACAGCCTTGTGACATTGCTTTAAAATGAGTCTCTGGCCATTGCCCTACTTTTTGTGTATGTGCTTAGCTCTGCCATTATCAGATCTACTGTAGCTGGTAGTTATGAAAAGTACCTTAATTATTTAAATCTCTGGATATAAGTCATTTTGTAAGATAGGAGAGCAGCATATCCTTGGGGCATGTGTCTATTAGAATGGGTTTAGAAACAACAGGGGTACTGGTGCTTCTGAGAGTATGCCATTGATAGTCACAAGTAATTTGCGGGTGCATGCATTCTTAATGGCAAGGAATTGAAGGAAAAATGGAAAAAGCTGCTAACTTCTGGACTATTAGACAGTAATTCTGAGGAAGGGGCAGCTACTCTAAGGCTATGGGAAGCATGCCTGGGCTGGTGTATGTTGTCCCATCTAAGAGAGAAAAGGATTTGAAAAGGATAGTTTCCTTTGGCTTAGAATGCTGGAAAAGAAAGGAGCCTGAGGGAAAAAGAGTCTTGTTAATCCTACACACCAGGGGTCAGGCTATGGGTCAAATGTGGCCTGAGATCTGTTCTTATAGTCCCTTGGGATGGGATTGATTTTTGCATTTTTAAAGAGTTGTGAAAAAAAAAAGTAACAGAGACCTTGTTTGGCCCACAAAGCCTAAAATGTTTACTATCTGACCTTTTGCAGAAAAAGTGTACTGTTCCTTGCATATAAGTATAGAGGATTATAGAAGGTCTGTTTGTATTTTCAACTGACAGGCTTGTTTTATACTGTAAACAGTCGACTATGAGAAATCTTTCCAAACATTTGTAGTGTTTCATAGAATTATCCTATTTTAGACCAATGTTAAGAGCTCATTTGTATTGGTTTGCTAGGACTGCTGTAACAAAGTACCACAAATTAGGTAGCTTGAACAACAAAAGTTATTGTCTCAATAAACTTCTAAAGACTAGAAGTCCAAAATGATGTATTGACATGGTAGATTTCTTCTCAGGACTGTGAGAATCTGTCCCATGTCTCTTCGTAACTTCTGGTGATTTGCTGAAAATCTATGGTGTCCCTTGGCTTGTAGATGTATCACCTCATTCTCTGCCTTCATGTTCATTTGATATTCTCCTTGTTCATATGTATCTGTATCCAAATTTCCCCTTTTTATAAGGACACTGGTCATACTGGATTAGGTCACCCCATGACCTCATCTTCCTCACTTACAAAGACCCTATTTTCAAATAAAGTCGCATTCACAGGTATTGCACTTTAGGACTTCAGCATCTTTTGGAAGGGATATAATCCAACGTATAATATCTTCTAAGCCTTTGTTTTACAGAGAAGAACAGAGAGACTATGAAAGTATGAAGAAGTCATTCAAACTGTACAGCTGTCTAGGAGCAGAACCATGTAGATCCACTGACTGACCCAGTATTTGTTCACTTACATACTTTATAATACACAATTGTAATGTAATGAGGTTCAATCAAGTGTAATACTTGTTTGTACTAGTTACACTATTCCAGTCATCTTTCCTATGCCTTCCATTAATCGTGGAGCAATAATAAATTATAGATGGATCAGAATTAATTCATCATTTCCATTACAGAAATAAGCACATCATGTACTATTGTTAGGTTAAAACCATCTTTGTGTATTCAGTTCTGAATTTACTCAAGGCCTGCTGTTTGCTAAGCACTATCTAAGCATACTTGTATAGTATACTTGTAGAGGATGTGCCTTGGTTTGGATTTCTACATTGCTTGTTTCAACAGTATTTATGAGCAGTGGCTCATCCAGAGGTTCTAGTCACAACTCTACTACAAGTTCTAAACTCAAATCTTGCTGGTTTTGTCCTTTGACAAATCACTTTCTTAAGCCTTAATTCCCATGAGTTGGTCCCATGAGATTTTCAGAACTCCCAGGTAACTTTACGATTTTGTGATTCTGTGGCTATGGTGAGACCTTTTTGCATTTGGAGCATCTGATGGCTAGGGACAGTACATGTAACTTCATGCTAAGGTGCGTATGGTAAGCCACTATAAAGACAGACTTATCTGGCCAACATGAAGTAATGTTTGTGAATGCTAATTGTAGGGCCCTAGTATCTGATTATAAAAATGATACCAAACAATTACTTGTGACTCTGTAAGTTTTTCTTTAGATATATTCTGGTGTATAATTGATTATAAGAGGGAGATGATAATGTCAGTGTCATATTTTATATTATAATTACTGGCCAGATTATTCAATGAAGAACTAAATTTAAAAGATCGCCTAATATTTGTTACTATTGGCATACTAAGGAATTGAGTTTAATTGCACCTTCTTTACATTCCCCTGGTGTTTTCTCTTTTGTGTGGCCAGCTTTCAAGATGGCCCCCAAGGATTCTTGTCTCTTGTTATTCATGCCCTTATGAAGTCCCCTCCCAGACTAAATAGGATTAACCTGTACAACCAATAGAATAGTGTATAAATGACAGTATGTCACTCTGAGGCTAGGTCATAAAAGACATTGTGGCTTCCACTTTCTGTCTTGGAAGACTCACTGTAGGGAAGGTCATGAGGACACTCCAGCAGCCCTGTGGAGAGGTCCATGTGTTAAGAAACTAAGGTGTCCTCCCAGCAAGCAGCAGTACCTTGCCTGGCATGTGAGTGAGCCACCTTGCAAGCAGATCCTGCAGCGCTCAAAGTCCTTAAAGGACACTGTCCCAGCCAACAGCTTGTCTGCAGCTGAGCCAGACCCACTTGATGAAGCTGCTCCTGGACTTCTGACCACAGAAACTTTATGAAATAATAAGTGTTTATTGTTTTAAGCTACTAAGAGAGAAATATGCCATGCAACAATAGATAAAAATACAACCTTTTTGATTCTGCCTTTTTCTCAGATCATTGTTTATATCATCTGCCACTAGATTTTGACCTACTAAAGAGCAGAGTTTGTGTCTGAACTCATTTTTTTGTGGGCCTTACAGAAGCATTACAGCCTTCTTCAAATACTTCTTGAATTGAACATGGTTGACTTGGATCATGGCTAGAAAATCTGGGCTGCTCCTATTGCTTCTGTTTGGAAAGGTAAAAATGACCTCTACCATTATATTTAGAAACAAATGCAGTATTTTAAATGAGTTTTCTTTAAAAAAGAGTTTAGAGTATTTGAAATATGTAAAGGAAATAAAAATACAATTTTTTATCTGAGACTACATTTCAACAATAATTTAAACAAATAGGGGGAAGACTCACACTAGAACCAGGAAAAACTGTTGAAGGGGCTGGTAATCTTTGAAGAGTTCACTAAAGAATGACCTTTTTTGCTTGCTTTTATTCTTTATTTGAAAATAATTTCAAACTTATAGATAAGTTGGGAAAAAACAACACAAAGAATGTCTGTATGCCTTTTACCTAGATTTACCCGACATTAAGATTGTGTCTCATTTGGATGCAAATCAAAACCACAATGAGACACCATCTCACACCAGTTTAAAATGGCTACTAATAAAAAGTCAGAAAAGAATATATGTTAGTGAGGCTGTGGAGAAAAGAAAACATTTATACTCTGTTGGTGGGAATGCAAATTAGTTCCACCCCTGTGGAGAGCAACTAAAAATAGAATTACTATTTGACCCAGCAATCCCATCATTGGGTATATACCCAAAGGAAAATAAATCATTTTACCAAAAAGACACCTGCACTCAGATGTTCATCGCAGCACTGTTCACAATAGCAAACACATGAAATCAATGTAAGTGCCCATTAACTGATGAATGGATAAAGAAAATGTGGTACATATACAACATGGAATACTACGCAGCCATAGAAAAGAATGAAATCCTTTGCAGTAACATGAATGTATTTGGAGGCAATTATTCTAACTGAACTAATGCAAAACAAGAAAACTAAATACTGCATGTTCTCACTTGTAAGTTGGAGCTAAGCCTTGGGTACACATGGACATAAAGATGGGAAGAGTAGACACCTGGGACTCCAAAAGCAAGGAGGGAGGAAGGGAAGGAGGGAGGGAGGAGGCAAGAGCTGAAAAACTACCTATTGGGTGCTGTGTTCACTATTCGGGCGGCAGGAACATTAGAGGCCCAAACCTCAGCATCACACAATATACCCATGTAATAACCTGCAATTTAATATTTTAAATTAAATTGCAGTGTGTAACTATGCTGGAGGGGGAATACCTAAATGCTCCTTTCTGCCCAAAGTGGGAAATCTCTGTTACTCCTATAAGAGTCACATCTATCTGCAAAAAAACTTCTCTGTCTGATGCTTGGCATTTTACCTATTCTAGTGCATTAAAAATGAGTAAGCCATACTGAATATAATTTTAAAAATTTTAAATACAGATTTTATCTCATTTTCTTTATCACTTAGGCACATGTGTGCTCTTGCTCTCTTCCGCTAATACATGTGTGTAGATACATATGTAAATGTATATATCTACACACATTTTTTTTCTAAATCATTCAAGGGTAACTTACATACATCATATCTGTGTGTGCCCAAATTCTTACGTGAATAATTCCTAAGAAATAGCAACTTCAGCAAGTTTAACATTGATATTTACTATTGTAATCCAATCTTGTCAGTCAATTCAATACTGTTGTTTATGCCATTTTTCCCCTTCTTGCATTTAACTTTAGTCTCTTTCAATCTGTAATATTTCCTAGCCTTTCTTTTTCTTTTATGACATGATATTTTGGAAGAATGAAGACCTCTTCCCACTCTTTTTAGTAGAATATTCCACATGTTGGATCTGTCTGATGTTTTCTTGTGATTAGACTCAGGTTGTAGATATCTTTTTACATATTCTAAAATGTGGAAACAGTATTCCATCCAAAAGATCAATGTAAAACAAAACTTAGGTCACACAAAGTTTGAAAGAATTATTAGAAGCCAAAATGGAAAACCAAAATGTGTTATAGAATCAACTTCCTAGAAAATGTTTAGGTTAAGATAGTTTTTCAGTCTTTCAAGTTACTATAGATGGGTGGTTCAACAACTGGATTTTCAAAAATCAAGAAATGTCTTGGCATTGAGGTGAACCTAGGTGGCTTTGTGTAGCTTCATCATGAACACTGGCTCCCCAAAAAGCCAATGGCATCTTTCTGTAGAAACAGGATTTTTCTTTCAACTTCTGCTATATATATTCAACAAACATTACTAAATTCTTATTATACTGACATTGAGGTGGACCCTGGGAATACAAAGAAGGGCATAACAGAGACTTGGTATGTCACACTGTTTATTAAAAGATAATCAGAGGCTGACATGCCACAGAGGACAGAAGCAGCTTCTACAGGGGGATGGTCTGTAACTGCGCTGGAGAGGGAATACCTAAATGCTACTTTCTGCCCAAAGTGGGAAATCCCTGTTGCTTCTGTAAGAGTCATGTGTATCTGCAAAAAAACTTCTCTGACTGGTGCTTTAAAAATGACTAAACTATACTGAATAGTTTAGTACAGGCAATCCCTTTCAGAGACTGGGGGATAAGAGATTATTTCTTTCAATGTTTGAATTCTTGAATTATTTTGTACCACATGAAATGTTCCAGGGATTCACCTTTTTTAAGAAAAAAAGCACTAAATTTTAAATTATGTGTCTGTTTTTGCATCATTTCCAGTAGTATCACAGGTAAATGTGTACAATTATTTAAGATGGAAAATATTTTTTAATTTTGAAGACAAAGCAACTTTGCATCTTCTGATGCTACGTTCCTAGTTGTGGTTTTGTTCCTGACTCTTTTTTTAGATTTAAGAAAGACTCTATAAGACAGGGTCTTAAACAATTCATTTTATCTGAAGACTAACATATGCTCAGCTACAGCTTCATTTGTCTGGTTTCTGCAGGGAATAGTTTACTAAACATGGGGTGCCCAAAATACTATAACTTAAACCTCAAAATAAAATACTATTATGCTGAACCTGAGATCATTTCTAAGAGTGCCACTAAAGATACTTCTATTTTTTTCCAAACACAACATAGGGGAATGGGTATTTGTTGTGCCATGTAGATGTTCTTTAACTTAAATTGTTTTACCTGGGAAGACTGGTAATTTGCATGTCATTCTCAATATAAGAATAAAGAAAATGTAATATCTATTCTAAATTCTATGTTGTACATTTTCTTAATACAGTAAATACTATGCTAAAGAAAAGGAGCTGTGATTTCATACTGTCAGAAATATGACTTAAAAGCACCTAGATAACAGAAGGGAATTCAAGAAGACCCATGAATGTAATATAGGAGAAAATGGTTTTTTAAATTTTGTGACTAGGTATTGTTTACTTGTATATTGGCAAGTATTGACCAAAGAAAAATATTTTATTGATAAAAATATATTTTAATCAAATAATTCTCTGGTAGGACATTCAAAATAAGCTAATTTTGACAATTTTCCTTCTGTTAAAATTGAGAGGAAAGAACACAGTTGATTTCTCTCATGCAGTTGAAACTCAGTTAACTATAGTATTCTTTCAGACTAACTTAGTTATTGCACTGCCCACAATAGGGCAGTATTGGAAAGCATAAGGGAAGTTCTGAATCTGATTATAAATGAAATAGAGATTACTTAGAGGTTATTTCTTGTCTGTATTGTTAATATAGATTAAGAGTTGACTAGGTTGTCTTAAATTTAAAAATCCCTGTTGCGGCCAGGCGTGGTAGGCCAAGGTGGGAGGATTGATCGAGCCCAGGAGTTCAAGACCAGCGTGGGCAACATGACAAAACTTCATCTCTACAAAAAATTAGCCAATGTGGTGGCATGCGCCTGTGGTTCCAACCACTTGGGAGGCTGAGGTGGGAAAAGCACTTGAGCCCAGGAGGCGAGGTTGCAGTGAGCCAAGATTGCGCTACTGCACTTCAAGCTGGCTGACAGAGCAAGACCCTGTTCAAAAAGGAAAAAAATATCCCTGGTGCTGTTTACAGAGCTTAGAGAGCAGAATGTAAAGCGTTTAAAATTCCTTAGCACAATATATTATATAAAATTGCCAAGTATTTCTTTTTTATATCAAAACTTGCTAGATATCATACATTTTATATGATTCAACCTTAAACTGGCTTCTCTGTAAAAAGACTCTGTCTTGACCAGGCACAGTGACTCATACCTGTAATCCCAGCACTTTGGAAGGCCAAGGTGGGTGGATCATTTAAGGTCAGGAGTTCGAGACCAGCCTGGCCAACGTGGTGAAACTCTGTCTCTACTAAAAATACAAAAAAATAGCTGGGCATGGTGGCACGTGCCTGTAATCCCTGCTACTCGGGAGGCTGAGACAGGAGAATCACTTGAACCCGGGAGGCAGAGGTTGCATGAGCCAAGATCATGCCATTGCACACCAGCTGGGGCAACAGAGTGAGACTTTGTCTCAAAAAAAAAAAGGCTCTGCCTCTTTTTCTAACCTGCTACCCTTCTTTAGTCCATCTTTGTCTTAGTCTATTCAGGCTGCTATAACAAAATACTTTACACTGGGTAATTTATAAACAGCAGAAATTTATTGCTCACAGTTCTGTAGGCTGGGAAGTTTAAGATCAAGATGTGGCAGATTCCGTGTCTGTTGAGTGCTCACTCTCTGCTTCCAACATGGGGCCTTCGTGGTGTGTCCTTACATGGTGAAAGGGTCAAAGAGCTATCTCGGGTGCTCATCCCATTCATGAGCGCTCCACCCTCAAAACCAGATTACCTCCTAAAGCCCCAAATTCTTAATACTGATGCATTGGGGATTAAGATTTCAATATAGGCCGGGCACGGTGGCTCACGCCTGTAATCCCAGCACTTTGGGAGGCCCAGGCAGGTGGATCACAAGGTCAAGAGATTGAGATCATCCTGGCCAACATGGTGAAACCCCATCTCTACTAAAAATACAAAAAAATTAGCTAGGCATGGTGGCAGGCGCCTGTAATCCCAGCTACTTGGGAGGCTGAGGCAGAGAATTGCTTGCACCCAGGAGGTGGAGGTTGCAGTGAGCCGAGATGGCGCCGCTGCACTCTAGCCTGGGTGTCAGAGAGAGACTCCATCTCAAAAAAAAAAAAAAAAAAGATTTCAACATACGAATTTGAGGGGACACAGAAGTTCAGATCATTTCAACCTTGAATTTCACCCTCCAACAGCATTGAACGACTTGTTATTTCCTTGCTCACATCTGACTTTTACATCTTACAGTTGCATGTGCAGTATGGTAGACACTACCTGCATGTGGCTATTTAAGTTTAGGCCAGGCGTGGTGGCTCACACCTGTAATCTCAGCACTTTGTGGGAAGGCCAAAGCGAGTGGATCACTTGAGCTCAGGAGTTTGAGACTAGCCTGGGCAACGTGGTGAAATCCTGTCTCTATCAAAAATACAAGCATTAGTCTCATAACCCAGTCTCTAAATAAATAATAGGTTAAAATGTAAAAATAAAAAATTTAAAATACTGTATTTAAAAAAATCCAAATTTGTTAAAATTCATTAAATTTAAAACTCAATCTCTCAGTTGTACTAGCTACATTCCAGGTACTCAGTAGCCGCATGTACTAGCAGCTACCTTATTGGAGAGTGTAGATATCAGACACTTCCATTATAGAAAGTGCTACTGGACAGTGCTGCCTTAAGCCCTTTGTTCTGTCTCCTCTCACTGCCCACCGCTCTCCCCCTTCTTGTCTATTTAAAGCATTATTTTTCAAGATTTATATCAGGTACAAGAAACATTTCCAGCCAGTCCTGTTTATTCCCAATTATTTCTGGGTTATAGTCCTCGAGTCTTCCTGGTTTTTTTGTTTTGTTTTTCTTTTTGAGACAGAGTCTTACTCTGTTGCCCAGGCTAGAGTGCAGTGGCACGGTCTCAGCTCATGGCAACCTCTACCTCCTGGATTCAAGCAACTCTCATGCCTCAGCCTCCCAGGTAGCTGGGATTTTAGGCGTCTGCCACCATTACCAGCTAATTTTTTGTATTTTTAGTAGAGATGGGGTTTCACTATGTTGGCCAGGTTGGTCTCAAACTCCTGGGCTCAAGTGATCTTCCTGCCTCCGCCTCCCAAAGTGCTGGGATTACAGGCAAGAGCCACCATGCCTGGCCTCTGTCATTTTGGCATTATGCCTTTATTATTGACACATTACTGTGTGAAAATTTAGGTTTACGTATATATCTTCTCTTCTGACTGTACACTTTTGAAATTTCACCTCCTAAATGTTTCTTCAATCCATTTACTTCACTCTAAACATAGTGGAAATGGTACGGACTTAGGAGTCAAGCAGGTCTCGTTTTGAATTCTAGCCCCTCCACTTACAGTCTTTGTGACCTTAGACAGCTTTAATCTTGTTGAGCCTTAGTTTTTTAATGCATAAAATAAGAATGATAAACTATGCATTCAGCTTTACAACGAGAGGCCACATATAGCATCAGAAAAAATAGTGAATGTCATTTATTTTATTTTATTTATTTTTTTGAGATGGAGTCTCACTCTGTTATCCAGGCTGGAGTGTAGTGGCACAATCTCGGCTCCTTCGCAGGTTCAAGCAATTCTCCTGCCTCAGCCTGCCAAGTAGCTGGGACTACAGGTGCCTGCTACCATGCACGGCTCATTTTTGTATTTTTAGTAGAGATGGGGTTTCACCATATTGGCCAGGCTGGTCTCAAACTCCTGACCTCAAGTGATCCACCTGCCTTGGCCTCCCAAAGTATTGGGAATGTTATTTTTTAAAAGAAAAAATGCAGCAAAGAAGGAACAAGTAAACAATAATTTAAAAAGTAGTGTGACTTTTTTCTCCTTTCTGATTTGCTTTTAACTTATTAAAGTAATAGGCATCTAGACAGCCTCCTCAGTTCTTTTAAATTTCATACAAAGGGGGACTCTCCAGTGAAGAAATTTTGGGGCTAGAGAGACTCCCATTTGCAAGTTGAAGAAGATTCCAGAATATATTCTTACCATATATGTACTTCATAGCTGACGTGACCAGCTGTGCATCTAGCTATGCACATAACATTTGCTCTTGGCTATCTGCTGCCGCCACCCTAATCCAAGCCCTTGGAGCTAAACAGCCTTCTTGCCAGACTCCCTGAATCCGAGTCCTCCCTGTTTCAATTCATCAACTATGCCTAATTCGCAAATCTTTGTTATTCCCTTGCCTAATGGTGTTTCTTCTTCTTCTTCTTTTTTTTTTTTTTTTTTTTTTGTGTGAGACCTAGTCTTGCCCTGTTGCCAAGGCTGGCATGCAGTGGCATGATCTTGGCTCACTGCAGCCTCTGCATTCAGGTTCAAGCAATTCTCCTGTATCAGCCACCCTAGTAGCTGAGATTACAAGTGAGTATCACCACACTCAGCTAATTTTTGTGTTTTTATTAGAGACAGGGTTTCGCCATGTTGGCCAGACTGGTCTCAAACTCTTGACCTCAAATGATCTGCCCGCCTTGACCTCCCAAAGTGCTGGGATTATAGGCATGAGCCACTGCGGGGGGCCTAATTGTGTTTTATCTTCCATTTCTAATGCTTTCATTGTACTCTTTTGACTCAACTTTAAGACCTTCAGTGTCCAAGCACTATCTTAACATCAAATCTTTTAACTGTGCAGTCTCCTATTATGCTGGGGTTCCCCCTCCCCCGCTACAGAGGAAGGTCTCTTTACTGTCCCATTAACATTTCACTGTCAGTCCTATCTCCTAGTTTTTAAATATGTTGTAGTCCCGATCAGGAACTCCTTTCTCCTGTTCTTCATGATCCACCCGCCTGTCTTTCAGGATCCAACCCAGATCACGTCTCCTTCATGAAGTTTTCCCTGATTATTTTAATTTTCAGAATCTAACTATTCTGTACCTCATAATTTATAAATTATGTTATCTTTGATTGAATGTGTACGGGTAATTATACATTGTCTTTGTGTTGCTGTGTAACATTTTAAACATTATGGTCTCTTGTTTTCTATTAATGTTATTTTTGTAAGAATAGATATGCTTTTTATTTCCTCTTTGGCAGTGCTGAGCACATGGTAAATCTTCAATAAATGTTTGTTTCTTAAATAATATGAGAAATAGACTGGCAGACATGCATGACAGCATGTGATGGTAATTTTTGTAGGAATTTGTTTTGCTCATAAATTTGTTCACCGTTGATTGATTCATTTTGCATAGTTTGGAGAAGAGCCTTCCATTCTTTTCAAGAGATTGGTCATTATGTATTGAGCTTCTAGAAGAAATGTTGTGCTGGATGTAGTAGCTCCCTCATTACCAGTTTGTTATTCAGAAATGTCTCTCTCTTACTCTTTTCCCAGACTCTTCTTTTCAAGATAAAAGGAAATCCTATTATGTTGTTGTTGATAGTGATGGAGTGTTATAAAAACTTATAATAGCCCTATGAGAATAAGCAGTTCATTTGCTTGGCTATTCTCTAGGGTATGAGCATCACACCATAGTATTTAGCATTGTAATGAACTGTATTAGGAGATATAAAAGATATACCTGTACCTCAAAGAACATTCTGGTAGATATAAATCCAAGTTATTTAAGAAATCACTAAAAATAATGTGAATCTTGTTTAAGGACCCCACTTGTCTCATTGATACACACACTTGAGAAATTCAGAAAGCTAAAATTTCTGCTGGGTGTGATGGCAGGGGCCTGTGGTCCCAGCTCCTTGGCTGGCTGAGGCAGGAGAATCACTTGAGGCCAGGATGCTATAGCGTGCTGTGTTCATGCCTGCAAATAGCCACCGCACTCCAGCCTGGGCAACATAGTGAGACCCTATTTCTTAAAAAAGAAAGAAAGATGACTACTTCTAATTTAAAATTCCTGCTTGGATGGTAGACTATTTAGCCAGGCACAGCTAGAAATTTTCTAACTATGTAGGATGGGAAGATCCCTTGCCACATACTATGTTTATAAAGTTATGACGTTATGATTTCTTTGACACCAGTACTGATTTAGCCTGTTGTTTTTACAAAGAAATAGTCCTGAGGGAGCACAAGAGGAAGCCCTAGTTTTAATGAAGTCGATAAGTTATTTATTGTTGGTCTCTGTTTAAAAAATAATAATCCTACAACGTAAAGTTTTTAAAGAAAATAAGTATTGCATTTTAATTATAATAACTAGTGAGAAAAGAATTTTTCATAAATTTGCAGCAACAATTACTTGGGGAACAAACGTTTATTCAGTATATGAATATGAGAATGATAACGTTAGTTATTGAGGGAGGTAGGGACAGGTTTGGGAGGGAAAGTTACCAGTATATTTTGAACACATTAAGTTTGAGATGCCTATTAAAAGTCCAAGTGGATATGTCAAGTACATCAATTAAGAAATTATAGGGAAGAGATTGGGATATAATAGTAATTTCAGCTGGGCGTGGTGGTTTACGCCTGTAATCTCAGCACTTTGGGAGCCCAAGGTGGGCGAATCACCTGAGGTCAGGAGTTTGAAACCAACCTGGCCACATGGTGAAACCCTGTCTCTACTAAAAATACAAAAATTAGCCTGAGCGTAGTGGCTCACACCTGTAATCCCAGCACTTTGGGAGGCCGAGGCAGGCAAATCACGAGGTCAGGAGATGGAGACCATCCTGGCTAACACAGTGAAACCCCATCTCTACTAAAAATTTAAAAAATTAGCCAGGGTGGCATGAGCCTGTAGTCCCAGCTACTGGGGAGGCTGAGGCAGGAGAATCGCTTGAACCCGGGAAGCAGAGGTTGTGAGCCGAGATCGCACCACTGCACTCCAGCCTAGTGACACAGTGAGTCTCCGTCTCTAAGAAAATAAAAAAATTTAGCTGGATATGTACGGTGGTGCATACCTGTAATCCTAGCTACTTGGGAGGCTGAGGCAGGAGAATCACTTGAACCTGGGAGGCAAAGTTTGCAGTGAGCTGCGATTGCGCCACTGCACTCCAGCCTGGGCAACAGAGCGAGACTTCATCTCAAAAAAAAAAAAAAAAGGAATATCAGTGTTTCAGTAGATAGTATCTAAAATGACGTGACTTATTGACATCCCCCAGGAGCAGAACAGTAAGGGGGAAAAAAAACTAGTTCCAGTCTTTGTTAATGTTCTTAACATTTAGAGATCAGATAAAGAGAGACCAATAGAAGAACTGTCTAAGTATGTAGGAGGAAAATAATATGGTACCTTAAAAGTTGAGAGTGTTTCAAGGAGGGAATTATTAGCTATATTAAAGATTGAGTAATTAGCCAGGCATAGCTGTGCATGCCTGTAGTCCCAGCTGAGGTAGAAGGATCTCTTGAGCTCAGGGAGGTTAAGGCTGCAGTGAGCTATGATCACACCACTGCACTCCAGTCTGGGTGACAGAGCAAGTCCCAGTCTCTTAAAAAATAACAAAGATAAAAAATTAGAAAACAAGAAGTGTCTGCTGGATTTGGCAACATGAACGTCATTGATGACCTTCATAAAAGCAGTTTTAGTGGAGAGTACTGAGAACTGATGCCAAATTGGAGTGGGCTAAAGATAAGTGAATCAAGATGAAACAGACAACTACGGAGACATTTTGTGGTCAGGAGGAAAGAAATGGGCCAAGGGTTGGAAATCACAGTGACAGAACAGTTTTTTCCCCTTAGTCTGGGATTATAGATTGTGTAGAACCTGTTTACATATGTGTATTCATGGGAGTGAGCTAGCAGTCATAAATCTGTGGATATCAGAGCTTTGTGATGTTAAAAAAGATATTCAGAATTTTTTAAGTCCCTGCAGAATCAACTGTATACTTTTTTTTTTTTTTTTTTTGAGATGGAGTCTCCCTCTGTTACCCAGGCTAGAGTATGATCTCAGCTGACTGCAACCTCCTCCTCCCAGGTTCAAGTGATTCTCCTGCCTCAGCCTCTTGGATAGCTGAGATTGCAGGCCTGTGCCACCACTCTTGACTTACTTGATATTTTGTATTTTTCACCATGTTAGCCAGGTTGGTCTCGAACTCCTGACCTCAAGTGATCTGCCCACCTTGGCCTTCCAAAGTGCTGGGATTGCAGGCGTGAACCACCGCACACAACCCCTATACTTTTCTTTATACTAGATTTAACATTTCAGCAGGGCTCACTGCAGTCTTTACCTCCCAGGCTCAGGTGACCCTCCCACCTTAGCCTCCTGAGTAGCTGGGACTATAAGTGCATGCCACCATGCTTGGCTAATTTTTTTTTTTGAGATAAGATCTCATTTTGCCACCCAGGCTGGAGTGCAGTGATGTGATCATGGCTCACTGCAGCCTCAACCTCCAGGTTCAAGCAGTCCTCCCACCTCTCAGCCTCCTGAGTAGCTGGGACTATAGATGTCTGCTATTACACCCAGCTAATTTTCATTTTTTTATAGAGATGGGGTTTTGCCATGTTGGCCAGGCTCGTCTTGAATTCCTGGTGTCAAGTGATCCTCCCTCCTTGGCCTTCCACAGTGCTAGGATTACAGGTGTGAACCACTATACCCAGCCTGCATTGCTTTTTATTAATGAAAAAGAGTTTGGTGTATTCTGTCTAGAGATGAATACATATTGCTAGATAAAATTGTGTTAATTGTAAGCATTTTTAGAAGCTATCTGGGTGCTAAAACAATATAGGAATTCTGGTTGACCAAAATAGTAAACATTTTATTTAAATAATTGGAAAATACCTGCAAAAATCAGTAACTAATTACATTTCAAAGTATATATATTTTGATGAGAAAATGAAATTATATAATTAAAAGGTCTCATAGCTAGTCAATCAACAAATTTTTATTAAGTACTTGCTATGTTCCAGGAACTGTCTTCGGTGCTGATGATACTGCAGTGAAACAGTCTCTGAAGGAAGGCTGACATTTTAGGAGGTTGGGGAAAGACAACAAGCACATACTAAGGAAATGTTTATGTGCTGAAAAGTACTATGAAGAAAATAAAATGGAATAATGTAGCAGAGAATGACTGGGATAAATACTTCTGCTAAGCAGTCAGGAAAAGCCTCTTTGAGCTAAGATTATATAATGGGTAGAGGAGATTCAAGTCAGTGAAAAGAAAAAGAGCACATATCCTGAGGTAGGATTGTGTTTGGCTGGTAAAGGAAAATGAAAAGGTCTTGTGGCTGAAAGATGAAGTAATCTGAGAATAGAATGGAAGGAGCTGTTCAGAGAGTTAGTTGGCATGAGATTATTTGAGCCTTGTTGATTAGGGTAAAGAAGTTGGATTTGGGTTATTATATTTTATTGCTTTTCCTTCCTTTCTTCCTCTCTCTCTCTTTTCCTTTCTTCCTTTCTTTTCATCCATTCATTATTTTCTTTTTTCTTCTTTAGAGACAGGGTCTCACTCTGTCCAGGCCAGAGCACAGTGGTGCTGTCATAGCTCACTTGGAGCCTCAAATTCCTAGGTTCAAGTGATCCTTCTGCCTCCATCTCTCAAGTAGTTAAGACTGGACTAAAGATTTCTTTTCTTACCTTTTCTTTCCTTTTCTTTTTTAAGAGACCAGGTCTCACTTCATCCAGGCTGAAGTATAGTGGCATGATCACAGCTCACTGCTGCCTTGACCTCCAGGACTCAAGTGATCCTCCCACCTCAGCCTCTTGAGTAGCTAGGACTACAGGCGCACCACCATGCCCAGCTAATTGTTGTATTTTTTGTAGAGATGGGGTTTCACCATGTTGTCCAAGCTGGTGTTGAGCTCCTGGCCTCAGATGATCCTCCAGACTTGGCCTCCCAAAGTGCTGAGATTACAGGCATGAAACATTACACCTGGCAAGGTGTTTTTCTTAATGTGAATTCATTGAAGGGTTTAATCAAGGAAGGGGCATGATTAGATTTGTCTTAGAAAAAATCAGTCAGGGCTAGGCACAGTGGCTCACACTTGTAACCCTATCACATTGGGAGGTTGAGGTGGGAGAATCCCTTGAGGCCAGGAGTTCAAAAACAGCCTGGGCAACATGGCAAGACCCTGTCTCTACAAAAAATTTTTTTTAAAAATAGATCAGTATGGATGCTATTTGGAATGGAAGCAACAAGACTCATTCAGAGTCATCTACAATAGTCCAAGTGGGAGATTATGAGAATTCAGACTTAAGTTGTAGCAGCAGAGATAGTAGGAAATGGTTAGATTCAGGATGTATTTGGGAGCAGTGCTGAGAGGATGTACTGATAGGTTAGATGTTGGTACTGATGGGTTGGATGTCAGTACGGATGGATTGCATATGGGGTGTAAGGAAAAGAGAATCGTTAAATTCAGCAGAAACATTTATTAAAATACCTGTCCTTATGTGGTGTTATATTAGATAACAAATACACCAATTGATTTAAACAGCTATGCCCCTTCTTCTTGGACTGTAATTTTTCATCACTTCCCATTTTGGTGGATGTTTTTTAAACCACCTAAATGATATAATTTTCATTCTAGCTTTTAAAATAATGTGTTTTAAAATAATGTTTAAAGATTTTGATTGCAAAATGAAAGAAACAAAGATAAGTTATGCTAATTCCAATAAAGTATGGAGGCCACTGCTTTAGCAACATTCCTGGATCTCCTTCTGCTTAAGTGTCCAGCTCCTGGCACATGGAAACATCCCACATTAAAGCTTCCTTAATTCTGCACATCCCATTTCTTTTTTTTTTTTTTTTTTTTTAGTTAAGAACATTTCAGAGAACCCCTATAGGAGATGGC